>NW_026505879.1:0-16632 GCF_026875155.1 Cherax quadricarinatus
TATATTTTTATAAATATATATATATATAATTATATATATAATTATTAACATAATAACTGACCATTTTGCCAGTTTATTTGGCCGATTTGGGTTAGCACGATTGAAGAATTGTGGCACAAATTTTATGTAACATTTCGGAGATGATTTTCGGGAAGGAAAAAAAATCCCCTTTTAAATCAAGCAGCCCCTTGTTTTGGATAGTGGGGGAGACTCCCCGCCATCCCCCGCCACCCCCCCCCCACCCCCACCTCACCATCCCCGCATTCGTATTTCATACGTTCCAGAAACTTCTCTGTACAAGTTGGATTGTGATTTTTGTTTTTATCTTTTTAAATTCTATATCTTTTATTTGCCACAATCATGATACCCCGTGGTTTCCAGTGTTGCTCAAAGGGCAAGAAAAGGGTGTAAAATTAAGTCTTAAAATAACGAAGGAAAAAAGATATAGAAAGACATCCCGTGGCATAAAGAAGTGTTACTTTGTACACATAAAAAGAGGGAAACACAAGTTTGGTTTTACTGACTTACTGACTGAGAATATGACTACTGAAAGACTTTAATGATTACTGAATGACTTGACTGACTTATTGAACAACTTGACTGACACGAATGATTTTATGATTACTGAAAAAACTTGATGCTTACTGAATGACTTATGATTACTGAATGACTTGACTAACTTTATGAATGAATTGACTGACTTACTGAAAACTTGATGATTACTGAATGACTTGAGACTTATTGAAAGACTTGGACTTATTTAAGACTTTTTTTGACTTACTGAAAGACTTGACTGACTTACTGAATACTTGATGGGTTCTGAGACTTGATGATTACTAAAAACTTGACTGACTTAATAATGACTGACCCCGAATTACGAATGACTTACTGACTTACTGAATGACTTGATGGCTTATAATGATTTTATGACTTTCTGAACAAAATTGACTGACTTATGAATGCATGAGATTATTAATGCTTTTTGACTTATGAATGTTGCCCGACTTTTTGAATGACTTGATGACTTTTGGAACAACTTGATGACTTTTGAAAGAAAGACGACCATGAATGATTGACTGACTTACGAATGACTTGCTGACCTATGAAGGCTTGACGACTTACAGAATGACTTATTTACTTACTGAAAAACTTTACTGACTTAACTGAAAAACTTGACTGACTTACTGAACAACTTGACTAAATTTCTGAAAGACTTGACTGACTGAATGATTGACTGAATCAGTGGACCCCTGGTTTGCAATATTTTTTTCCGTTCCTGAGAGTCATCGTAAACCAAAAAATTTTCGAAAAAAAACGAATCAAATTTTCCCCAATAAGAATAAAAGGAAATCAAATTAATTTGTGCAAGCACCCCAAAAGTATGAAAAAAACAAAAAATTTTTCAATGAAAATTAAGTTTATCACATAAACTGAAGAAGACATGCAAGTTTGTAGTACTCTACTAACATTTGAAAACATGCACACTACCATTTATCCCTTGGACTGTCTCGACACAGGGTCAAATCCTGAAGTTGTTTGATTTCGTCGCAAAATTTTCGAAAAAAAAAATTATTTTTTCTTATGAATGATTGGAGAGTCTTTTCCCGATTGTTAAAGACACCAAAAAAACGAAATTTGATGGGAAAAAAACTTCGGAATTACGCTATCGCCGAAGATTAGCGAATTCGAGCGGTATTTAAAATTCGGCAATTTCGCCCACTTTGAGCCCTATTTTCGGCTAATTCTATTATTACAGTCAACCATAACTCATAACTATGTTCTTCAGAACTCTATTTTTTCTATCGATTGAGTACAAGATACGCCCCATTACCGATTTCAACTACCCAATAACATTTGGTCAGAAATTTGCAATTTGGCTCAATTTCACGAATAAATTAAAAAAATACCGACATTTCAAAATAAGGTCCAGAATGTACAATGCAGACATTCCTGGCTCTAAATAACATTTTTCTTTGTTCCATCAGTCATGTCTCAGGTCCCTGTGATATTACTCTTGCTTTTTATTTTGAAATTTTATTCAAACAAAAAATAGAAGATTTACTGTTATGCAGTACACTACTGCCCAATACTGTAATAATGTAAAAAATTACTTTCAACCCATTCATTGAGCGTATTCGAATGGTATTTGGACATTTTTTGGACATTGACATCATTTGTATACTTTTGAAACATCGGAATAAATCAAACATTTCCTAGTACTTTGTATGCTCCATTTCCAGGTTCTTTTATATAGTAAAATTAATCAAAAAATCACTCTCCTTTCTAAATATAGTTTCCATTCTTTCAAATGAGACCAAGGGGAAACGAAGAATACAACACAATATACTATACGACACAATAGACCACAAAGTCGCATTTTAAGTAAAAAAAACGGTTCGGAGTTTTTTTTTCTCATTATGCACTGCGTGCTATCCAGGCCCCCCCCCCCCCCCCAGGATTTTTTTTATTGTTTATGGTGCCACACTGACCACACAGAACCATTCTCTCACATGTGGGCCGACCTACTAGCCTTTCTCTGCCTGATTTGAAGCCGCTAGAATTTATTGAGTTTTTATACGTCAAAACACAGGTACCTCGCCACGTATATATTACGGCCCGCGACAGTCACAAGGGTTCAATGAAGAGCCTCTGGTGATGATTGATGGGGAATGGAGAGGAAGGGCCGAGAGTGTCGAGTTGTGATGTTTAGGGGACTTGAGGTAGCAAGTCCTTTTCAGGGTAACTTCCCTTCTTCTTTTAATGCCATACTAGGGACCAGTTGAGTCGTCACTGGACCTCTTGTCGCACAAACAAACTATGTCCAATACGAGCTCTGTACTTCCCGTTCACTTTATGATTTGTCATAATGGGCCTCAACATGTTATTGAATAGCTCACCTCAGCATGGCTATGCAATAGGCTGTGGTGTAGGGTGATTTTATTCCATCAAAAACTTGCAGTTCACACCACTTTGACACATTTCCTTAATTTTTGAGTAGCACAGTGTTGGATTCCATAACTGGCCATTAGGCTTTAGGGTTAGCCCAAATCGCTTCAAAATCTTTCTAATTTCCATACTAATTTACCCTTTTTACCACTGGGTTGGCACTAGGAAGCTTTCTTGGACTCCATGGTGACTTATTTTGCGAAAAACAAGCACCAAAATCACTGTAATAATATGGATGTACGAATGTATTCTTAGATGCGAGCACACCGACTGGCTTGTAAACACTAGGCACGCACGGAGCGCGGCCCAGTAGCCTCAAGGTGGACACGTCTCGGACGAATCCGCGGTATTATACCGGGTTTTCTAACAGGAACTGAAGCAATAAAATGTATCAAATACCAGATTTATCGGATACCGATGCCATCGCAAACCGGGGGTCCACTGTACTGAACAACTTGACTGAACTGACATTACCTGAATGACTTGACTGACATACTGAATGACTTGACTGACATACTGAATGACTTGACTGACTTACTGAATCACTTGACTGACATACTGAATGACTTGACTGACTGAACGACTTGACTGACTTACTGAATGATTTGACTTACTGAATGACTTGATTGACTTCAGAATGACTTGACTGACTTACTGAATGACTTGAGACTTACTGAATGACTCAACTGACTGAATTACTTGAAGTTAGACACTCCAGGACACCTATCAACCTCAGTACCAGAACCTCTACCATCCACCTCAACCCAGTAGAGCCACAGTATAACTCTCCACTTTTCCACACATCATCCCCCAAAAACCAGTAACCCCACCCCACTTAAATTACATCCAACCAATCATTTATCATCACACAATATAATACACTATAATCATAAAAAAACCAACATCATACATCATAACCACATGACACCTACAATACCCCCAAAGTTCCCATTAAATTTTTGTAAGGATATGGAGGCTAAAAAACAGATGTTGGCATTATTTTGGCTCTCAGGAAAATGTAACCCTATTTTTCCCATAAGTTTACTCATTCCTCTTAAACGATTTTACCTAACACCAGGTATTTTCAGTGAACGTAAACTACCCATGTTAACCCTTTCACGGATGTGCCGTACTAGCTATGGCTTAAGTGCCCAGGGCCTTGGGTGCTACACCTACTAGCGCCTCATGCCTTAAATTTTAGCACCTTCAACATTGGATAGGAGAGTAGCTGATAAGCCTACATGTGACCCATGAATGGGTGTCTATGTGGTAAGTCTCGTGCGCAGTAGAGGGAAAAAAATTCTATGCACCCAAATTGCATTGTGGGGGAGCGGTTGAATTCTCGAGTGTTGTCTTAGTCACCAAGCCATGCACTAAGGAACCCCTCACTCTGCCTGCAGTATGGGTGGTGGGGAAAGGCAGTAAGGGGGGGAGACTGTAGGGGTGGTATGGAAGGGAGCCATCGGGTTTGTCTGTAACAACCAAGGCTGGCTGGCTGGTCATAGTGGCTGTACACATGACTGCGCTCGGGTCAGCTGTGACTGCTGGCTGGTGGTCAGGATGGCTGGCTGGGTGTGTCCAGGTGGCTGGCTGGCTTGTAGTGGCTGGCTGGTTTGTCAGGTAGCTAGCTGGCACTAGGCGTTCAGGGGGATGGATGGATGGTCACGGTGGGATGATTGGCTTGGCTGGTCAGTCGTGGATGTCTCTGGCTGGCTGGCTGCGTCAGGGTGGATGGCTGGCTGGTCAGGTGGATGGTCTTGGCTGGTCAGGGATGGATGACTGGCTGGCTGGCTAGGTCTGGTGGATGGCTGGCTTGTCAGGGTGGATGGCTGGGCTGGCTGGCTGGACTGGTCAGGTGGCGATGGGTGGCTCGCTGGCTGATTCAGGTGGATGGAGTGGAACATGAGCTGGCTGGTCAGGTGGCTGGTGGCTGGCCTGGCTGGCTGACTGGCTGCTGCCGGCTTGGCTGCGCCAGGTGCCTGGCTGCTGGCTGCCAGGTGAGCTGGCTCGGACTGTCCTTGTCGTCATGGTGGCTGGCTGGCTGGCTTTCTGGGTCAGTGTGATGGCTGCTGGATGGTCAGGTGGCTGGCTGGTCTGACTGGTCTAGGTGCTGGCTGGTATATGGCTGGCCTATCTGCGTCGGTGTGTCTGGAGCTGGCTGGCTAGGTGGCTGGTCATGGTGGCTGGCTGGCTGGTACATGGTCAGAGGGGACTGGCTGGTGGCTCGGTCAGATGTGGTCTGCGCTGCTGGTGCCTCAGAGTGGCTGGACTGCTCAGGTGGACGTAGGCTGCTAAGGTGGCTGGTTCAGGTAGGTGGTGGTCAGGTGGCTGGTCTGGTAGACTGGCATGGTCAGGTGGCTGGCGGGACTGGACTGGTCAGGTGGTGGTGTGCCTTGGTCACAGGTGGACTGGCTGTCTATGGACACGGCTGGCATGGCTAGGTGGCAACTGGCAGGATAGGCTTGCGCTGGCTGGTTAGGTGGCTGGCTGATACCTGAGTCAGCGTGACTGGGCTGGCTGTGCTGGTCTAGGTGCTGGCTGGGCTGGCCTGGTCTGGCTGGTTAGGTGGCTGGCTGGCTGGACTCGGGCTGGCTGGACTTGGTCAGGTGGATTGGATGGCTGGTACAGAGTGGAATGATCTGGACTGGCTGGACTGTCAGATTAAAGTGGATGGCTGAGATCTGTCGTCAGAGTGGATGGCTGGTGCTGGTCAGCGTGATTGAATGGCTGGCTTTGGATCTTGGTATGGTGGATGGCTGGATGTCAGGTGGCATGGAGCTGGCCTGGCTGGTGGACCTGGTCAGGTGTGGGAATGGGTGGCTGGCTGGCTGTTCTAGGTGGTGGTGGCTGTAAGTCTGGTGCGCTGGCCTGTCCTGGTCAGGTTGCTGCTGCGCTGGTCTGGCTGACTGGCTGGCTGGCCAGGTCCTGGGCTGGCGTGGCTGAGCTGAGCTGTGTCTAGGTGGCTTGGCTGCTGGTCTGGTCAGGTGGCTTGGCTGGATGTCAGGTGGCTGGCTGGCTGTGACCTGAGTCAAGATGTGGGGCTGCGCCTTGGTCAGGTGGGCTGGTCTGGCTGGCTGGGGGCTGGAATGGTCTGGTGACGCTGGCCTGGTGAATCTGGTCTCAGGTGGCTGTTGGTGGTATGCGACATGGTGCAGGGTGTGGCTGCGCTGATGGAGACTACTATGACTCTAGGTGGCTGGCTGGGCTGGACTGCCAGGTGGCTGGTCAGGTGGTGGCTTTGGTTTTGCGTCTCAGGTGGCTGGCTGTCCTGGGTCAGATGTGGCCTAGGCTTGGCTGCGTGTCAGGTGGACTGGCTGGCTGGTGGCCTGGGCTGGTTAGGTGCGACTGCTGGCTGGCTGGCTGGCTGGCTGAGCTGCTGCGTTAGGTGGCCTGGCTGGCTGGCTAGGACGTGGACATGGACTGGCTAGCTGCGTCTGCGTCGCAGGTGGTTGGTCTGCGCTGGTTCAGTCGTGGGCATGACTGGACTCGCTGGCTGGTGAGGTGGATGGCTGCGCACTGGCAGAGTGGTGTACGGGAGGGCCTGGTCAGGTGGAGTTGAAACGGTAGGCTGGCTGGTCACGCGTGGATGGCTGGCTGTGTCAGGTGGATGGCTGGCTTGGACTCGGTCAGAGTGGGATGGTGGCTGGTGGCTGTCAGGTGGATGAGGCTGGCTGGTGGATCTGCGTCAGGTGGCTGGCTGGCTGGTCAGTGGCTGGCTGGTCTGGCTGGCTGGCTGGCCAGAGTGCCTGGCTGGCAGGCTGGCCAGTTGTGAGACTGGCTGGCTGGCTGGGTCAGTGTGGTGGCTGGCTGGCTGGTAGGTGGCTGGATGGCTGGCTGGAGCAGGTGGCTGCTGGTGACTGGTCAGGTGGCTGGCTGGTCAGGTGGCTGGTCTGGCTGGCTGGCCTGGTCCAGTGTTGGCGGCTGTGGCTGGCCTGGTCAGGTGGCTGGCTGCTGGAAGCCCTGAGTCAGGTGGCTGGCTGGATGGACTTTGCCATCAGGTGGCTGGCTTGGTGGCTGCCATCTAACGTGCGCCTGGTCAAGTGGGCTGGTGGTTGTCGTCAGGGGGCTGGCTGGTCTCGCCCCGTCAGGTGGCTGGCTGTGGACTGTCAGGTGACTGACCTGGCGCTGGCTGTCTGCGTCAGGTGGCTGTGGCTGGTCTGAGTTAGGTGGCTGGCTGGCTGGCTGGACTGGCTGGTTAGGTGGCTGGCGGTGGCTGGTCCCTGCTAGTTCAGTGGATGGCTCGCTGGTCAGCTGGATGGCTGGATGGTCAGAAGTGGATGTCTGGTGTGGTGGCCTGGGTGCAGGTGGCTAGGCATCTTGAGCCTGGTCTGGTCAGGTGGCTGGCTGGCTGGCCTGGTCTGGTGGCTGGCTGGATGGCTGGCTCAGGCTGGATGGTCTGGCTGGCTGCTCAGGTGGCTGGTAAGGTGCTGGCTGGTTTGGTCAAGGTGGCTGGCTGTCTGGTCAGGTGGTCTGGGCTGGCTGGTAGAGTGGTCAGGTGGCTGCGACTGGCGGGCTGGCGTGGCTTGAGGTAGTATGTGGCTGGCTGCTGGTCTTGGGCTGGTGGATGACTGGCTTGGCTGGCCTGGTCAGGTGGATGCTGGCAAGGCGTCATGGCTGACTGGCTGAGTCAGGTGGATGATCTGGACTGCGAGCTGCGTCTGGCTGGCTGGTCAGGTGTAGATGGCTTGGATTCGTCAGGTGGATTAGGCATGGCTGGCTGGGCTGGGGCTGGTCAGGTAGGATGGACGTGGCTGGCTGGCTCGATCAGGTTGGATTGGCTGGGCTGGTGGCTGGTTCAGGTGGCTGCTGGTCTGTCTGCTGGCTGCTGGCCAGGTGGATGGACCTGGCAGGCTCTGGTCAGGATGGTGGTGGCTGGTACTGACTCAGGTGGCTGGCTGGCTGGCTGGTCAGGTAGCGGCTGGCTGCCTGGACTGTCAGTCTTAAGGTGGCTGGCTGCCTGGAGTGGTTAGTGGCTGCGACTGGTGGCTGGCAGGTCTGGCTCTAGGTGGCTGGCTGGCTGTGGTAGAGTGGCTGGCTGGCTGGTGCATGGTCAGGTGGCGGCTGGCTGGAATGCTCAGGTGTGCTGGCTCGCTGGCTGCTCAGGTGGTCTGGTCAGGTGGCAGGCTTGGCTGGCTTGGTCAGGCTGCTGGCTGGGCTGGAACTGTCCCAGGTGGCTGGCTGGCTGGCACTGGTATTGGTAGGCCCTGGACTGTGCTGTGACTGGTCAGGTGAGATGGCTGGTCTGGTGAACTGGTTCAGGTGGCTGGCTGGCCTGGCTGGTCAGGTGGCTGGCTGGCTAGGCTGGTTGTCAGTGGCTGGCTGGCTGGCTGGGTTCAGGTGGCTGGCTGGCTGGCCCTTGGTTCAAGGTGGCTGACGGCTGGCTGGCTGAGATGGTCAGGTGGCTGGGGTGGCTGCTGGCTGGCCTGGCCATGATGGCTGGCCTGGCTGGCTGGCTGGCCAGGTGGCTGAGTGCTTGGCTGGCAGTCAAGGTGGACTGGCTGGATGGCTGGATGGCTGGCTGGCTGGTCAGGTCGCTGGCTGCTGGCTGGTCTTGATGGCTTCCGGTGGCTGGCTGGTCAGGTGGCCTGGTGGATGGCTGAGCTGGTCTAGGTGGCTGGCTGGTGGCTGGTCAGATGGCTGCGAAGCTGGCTGGCTGGTCAGGGGGCTGGCTGGTCCTTTGGCTGGTCGGGTTCAGGTGGCTCCGGCTGGTCCTGGCACTGGCTGGTCAGGTGCGGCTGGTGGCTGTGTGTGTACAGAAGTGGCTGGCTGGCTGGCCTGGTCAGGTGGCTGGTCAGGTGGCGCGCGTTTCAGGTGGCTGGCTGGCCTGGTTCAGGTGGCTGGCTAGGTGGACCTGGTCAGGTGGTATGGCTGGCTTGGCTGGCTCAGGTGGTATGGCTGGTCTGGCTGGCCTAGGCTGGTCAAGGTAGGAGCTCCTGTCTGGCGGCTGGCTGGCTGGTGGCTGGCCAGGTGGCTTGCTGGCTTGGCTGTTGGCTCGAGCTGGGCTGGCCAGGTGGCTGGGCTGGCTGGCTGGCTGGTCAGAGGGTGACTGGGCTGGCTGGCGTGGTCACCGGTGGCTGGCTGAGCTGCTGGCTGGTCAGGTGGCTGGCTGTGCTGGTGGTCAGCGATGGCTGAGCCTTGGAATGGCTGGTCAGGTGGCTGCTGGCTGCTGGTCTGAGTGGCTGGCTGGCTGGGCTGCGTCAGATGGCTGGCTGGCTGGAGCCTGGTCAGGTGGCTGGCTGGCTGGCTGGTTCTGGTTACAGTCAGGTGCTGTGCTGGGCTGGCTGGCTGGTTTGATGAGGCTGGCTGGCTGGTTGCTGCTGGTCACGGTGAGCTGGCTGGCTGTGTGGATCAGGTGGCTGGCTGGCTTGGTCTGGCTGGTCAAGGTGGCTGGTCCTGGTTGGACTGGCTGGTCAGGGTGGCTGGCTGGCTGGCTGGTTAGGTGGGTGGGCTGTCTTGGCTGGTCAGGTGGATGGCTGGCTGTCTGGGCTGGCTGGCTGGTGGCTGGCTGGTCTGGTTGGCATGGCTGGCTGGCTGGTCGGTTGGCTGGACTGGGCTTTGGACTCTGGTCAAGGCTGGCTGGGACTGGCTGGCTGGTCAGGGTGGCTGGCTGGCTGGCTGGTGGTCAGGTGGTCGGTTGGTTGGCTGGTCAGGAGGCTGGCTGGCTGGCTGGCTGAGCTAGGTCTAGGTGGCTGGCTGGTCAGTTGGAGGCTGGTCAGGTGGCTTGCTGGGCTGGCTGGTCAGGTGGCGGGCTGGCTGGTGCGTCAGGTGGTGTGCTAGGCTGGACTGGTCAGTGTGGTGGCTGGCTGGTTGGTTCAGGTGGCTGGCTGGCTGGTGGTCTGGTCATGGGTGGGCTGGTTGTTGGTAGGTGGCTGGCTTGGGTCGTAAGCCTGGCTATGGGTGGCAGGTGGCTGGCTAGCGACTGGTGCCAGGTGGAGCTCGCGGTCGTCCAGGTGGCATGGCTGGTGGGCTGACAGGTGGTGGCCGAGTGGCTGGCTGGCTGGCTGGCCAGGTGAGCGACGTCGTGGTCAGTGTAGCTGGTCTGGGCTGGCTGGTCAGGTGGCTGGCTGGTCAGGTAGATGGCCTGGCCAGGTGGCTGGGCTGGCTGGCTGGCCAGGTGGCTGGTTGGTCAGGCTGGAGTGGTTATTTGTGGGTGGGTGGTTGGCTGGTGGCTGGCAGTTGGCCACTGGTGGCTGGCTGTCTCGCTGTCTGGCTGTCTCGCTTGTCTGGCTGTCTCGCTGTCTGTCTGTCCTGTCTGTTGAGTCTGTCTCGCTGTCTGTCTTGTCTGTCTGTCTGTGCTCTCTATCTCTATCTCTCTCTCTCTCTCTACTTCTCTCTCTCTCTCTCTCTCTCTCTCTCTCTCTATCTCTCTCTCTCTGCTCTCTCTACTCTCTCTATCTCTCTCTCTCTCTCACAGGTACATATTAATATACAATTTTACATAGTGTAACATTTATGTTGAGGATAACCCAAAAAATCCATAGTGACCATGTAATAAGTATCATGGACTCCAAATGTGACGCTAGTGCACTTCTGCATCGTGTGTATATAAGTGTTGGGCTTCACTGTAGCTCTCTCTGAGACAGAGACAGAGACAGAGAGACACGACCGAAAAGAGACAAGCAGACAGATAGAGAGACATGTTTATGTGTTAACTGAACAACAAATAAAGGCGAAGGCAGTGTACCCTCATTCAAATCGTCACACACTTCATTAGTGGACGCGTGATAAGATAGGATGCCCCTTCATCAAATTTACCACTATCTTTTATGTGGTATTGAGAATAAGATAAGATGAGTGACACACTCTCTTACACCATGTCTTCACTTATTAATCTTTATAATTCATTTTTATTATATTATTTTATTATTATTATTCTTATTATTATTATTATTTTTTATTTACTTAGACAGGGGAACCTCTACTTGCCGAGTTTAATCCCGTTCATGACCTGCTTCGCACATGGATTTGATCGTTTTGTAGAGTCAATTTGTTCTCGCCATTTAAATTAATTGAAATGACCATATTAATCTGCTCAGTGGAAGTCTGTAATGCATTAATTTTGCTAATATTCAACTTCTACGGCTTATTTATCTATCTCACTTAATATAATACTGACATAGAATAGAAACCAAATTAAATAACATAAGAAACATTGATACAGTGTGACCCGATCCATAGCGATTTTTAATCCGTGCCAAGAGGGACTCATTGTATGCGAAATGATCGGTATGCGAATGAATTTTCCCCAATTAAGAAAATAATGGAAATGTCAAATTAATCGTGCCAAGACACCCAAAAGTATAGAAAAAAAAAAATTTTTACCACCTGTTAATTTACATTTCTCTACAGACAAAGAGAATGCGATACATGCAACAATAGTAGAGTAGTACATGCACAATAATATATTGTGCATGTTACCTACTCTACCTACTAAATGAAGAGAATAAATGACACTTACATTATTGAGATGCAGCAATGTCTGATGAGACCCACTGTGTCCTGGAGTGCTTTTCATCCTGGTACTGTAGGTCCCTGTTTGGCATTTTTTCTTCCAGAACAGGCCTTATCAGCACTGTGTATGCCTCACTACGATTCGTCAAATCTCTCAATCAACCTTTGCTGCCTTTAAATTCACCACTATGAGCACTAGTTCCAGGCATTTTTCCTGTTCCCTTGGGGTGTTAGTCGACTGGTGTGGGTTGCATCCTGGGCAGACAGATTGGAGGACCCAATGGAAATGAAGTTAGTCAGTCTTCTGATGACACTGACTTTTGGTGTTATCCCTGGTGTGGCAAATCCTCTGGGTAGTTAATTGTTTCTTGGTATTCTCAATAAGCCACACAACAACGGTGCTACAGCAGCAGCAGCTGACGTGCCTACAGCAGCAGCAGCAGGCTGACAGTGCCTACAGCAGCTGCAAGCAGACGATGCTACAGCAGCAGCAGACGGTACTACAGGCAGCAGCTGACAGCTGACAGTGGTACAGCCAGCAAGCAGCTGCTGACAGTGCGTACAGCAGCATGACAGACGATGTGCTACGCAGCAGCAGGTAGCACGATGGCTACAGCAGCAAGCAGATGGGTCTACTATCTGCCAGCAGGCAGACTCGTACTACAGACAGCAGCAGCAGACGGTCTACACAGCAGCAGCAGCAGCTGATGGGTGGTCTACAAGACAAGCAGCAGCAGCTGACAGAGCTACAGCAGCAGCTGGCGCGCGATGATACAGCAGCAGCAGATGGTACTACAGCAGCAGCAGCAGCTGACGATGGTACTAGCAGTCGAGCAGCAGCAGCTGTACCAACAATAGTAGCGATGGATTGTGGGGTTTATTAACTGCACAACCTGGCCTGCTCGCGGAGACACACACTCTCACTTTCATACTATTTCAATGAATCCTTTTTCATTCAATCTCTATAGTAATCTTCACCCTTATTGCTGTCATTACCGTAAGGGTTGGCACTAGATGCTTTCTTGGGGCCATGAGTCACTTATTTTGCTGATAAAATCACCAAAAAACATGTAATAATACGAAAGTTTCCGAATTGTATGCCTTGGAGGTTACGCGCGGAGGCTGGCTGGTAAACAATGCCACCGGCGGCACATGTGAGGCTAGACTAAGGGCCGCACGCAATTGGACGATGTATCGGTACGAACAGCGCGTGAGCCGGGTTTTTGAGGCGGTATGCGAGGCCAAAATTTTCGATAAAACGCGAGCGGTATGCAGATTAAACGTCTATGTGATGCGACGGTATGCGGGTCGGGTCCAGAATGTATATACTCTAAAATGACATAAAATACATTTGTCATTCATGTAGTGGTATGGGCAGATGTCAGCGGTGGATGAGAGTTTGTCTGAGGACACCGGGGAATTATTCATGAATGAATTTCACTATATATCATCTAATACTGCCTTATTTATCTAATCACAGTTCAATCTAGTATGACATAACAAACATATATGAATAACATAGAAACATGATATATACTCTAGATGAATAAAAAATATGTCATTCATGTAGTGGTATGGGCGCAAGTGGAGGCGAGTTTGTCTGTGAGACCGCGGCAAATACATCATGAATAATTTCGCTAATATCATCTATACGGCATATTTAATATCATAAACACAGTTCATCTATTATGGACACTCAACAGACAATATAAAAATAACATAGAAAACACGATATATACCAACTAGAAATGAATAAAAATGTGTCATTATGTAACTAGGTGGATGGAGGCCACGGCCAACCGCTCCTCTTTTTTGTGGTAAACACTGCCATCTAGTGATGGACCTTTTGAAGCGTCTATATTATAATTATTAATATGTAGGACATTATTATTTATATATGTATTATTATTATACATATTATTTATTTATTTAGAAATTTTAGCAATACAAACAAGTGTGTGACAAAAAATACAGATAAGAGCAGCATGCCAAAGCCCAACTTGTAGATGCATAGCATTACGGGCTGGCTTAAATATTATCTTATGAAATTAACTAAGCAATGATGAAATCAAGTGATAAAGGGACATTATTTGTAATAGAGATAACTATAATAATACAACAGTAGTATTTACAAAGGGCAAGGTCTATGGTTGCATGCATTGCTGTTCACTTCAGTAGATGGTGGTATTCTGTTAGGTAGTGTTTTAAAAAATAACAAAGTTAGGGTTTTAACTTTGTGTGATATAATTCGTTGAGTAACAGTTTAGGAATATACATTTATATGGTTTAGTTATTCAGTATCTTTTAATTTGTTGAATACGTGTGTAAGTGACTTTGAGAAGAGACTTGAATTTATAAACAGTAGTGTTTCTTTTTTATTACAGGTATTGAATTCCAGAATTTTTAGGGCCTTTTATGGGCACCATTGAGTTTTTGCATAGCGTGAGATGGACACGAGGAGACACATCAAACAGTGAATCTGTGCCTTGTATTCTGTAATGTGTTCTGTTGAGGTTGGCAAGGAGGATGTTTGAGGGGAGGGTTAATATCTAGAGTTAAGTGTTATATGTATGTTAATAAGCTGCAATAATAACGTATGGTGTTTTGTATGGTGAGATAGGTTGAGTGTTTTGAATAATTGGTGGAGTGTGCTCGCCTGTAAGTGAGAATTTGTTATCGATTCTAACTGCAGCCTTTTGTATGGGTTAATTAGTGAGGTCCTGTGGACTGGTTAGTTGTTGTTGAGCCCCAATGACACAACTTCCGTAGGTGAGTAGGGGTAAATAAGAGAGTGATAAAAGGCAAGGAGGGGCTGACTGTGAGAACATAGTACCGTATCTTCGATAGTATGCCTACATTCTTGGAATTTTCTTAGTAAATTTTGTTGTATATGTGTATGAAATTTGAGTCTATTATCGAGGTGGAATTCCTAAGCTTTTCCCTCTGTTTAGCTTTTCGTGATAGGTGATCCGGTTATCGTTTTATGTTAAGTAAGGTACATCTGGTAAGGCTCTGCCTACCAAATGAATGAAGTAGCGTTCTTGTCAATGTCTTAGTGATAAGTTTGTTAGTCCTCATACAGTTAGATATTTTCTGTAATTCGATTTTCAGTATTGGCTAGCGTGACTGGGCTCGGGTGAGAGAAGACGTATGTGGTGTCATCTGCAAAAAGTGTGGGTTTGAGTAATGCGAACATTTGGTAGGTCATTTATGTATAGGAGAAAGAGAAGAGGGCCAAGGACACTTCCCTGTGGGACACGACTGAAAATTGGTTGTGCGGAAGAGCTTGCCCCATTTGCGTACACTATTGGCTTCTGTTGCTGGGGTTTAAGACTTGATGGTAGTTGAGGGAGTGCCCTCAAATACCATAGTGTGACAATTTTACATGGAGAAAGTCATGGTCAACTGTATCAAAAGCTTTACGTAAGTCAATGAAGACCCCGTGGGACTTCTTTTTTCTCTATTGCAGTGTATATATGTTTCTAGCATGTGTATAATAGCATCATTAGTATTTTTATTAGGCCTGAATCCAAATTGGCAGGGGTTGAGAATGTTATGGGAGATGAGGTAGGAGTGGATTCGTTAATGAATTATTTTTTTTCGAAGATTTTGAGGGGTGTAAATTGGATATGGCCTATATTTTATTCAACTCTGTTTGGTCTCCTCCTTTATGGATCGGGGTGACCCTTGCTTTTTTGAGAATTGTAGGGAAGGGGGAGGATTCAATGGATTTGTTAAAGAGTGTTGCAATGATTGGTGATAGTACTTGTGACGCTTTTTTGTATATAAAGGGTGGTAAGGTATTTAAATCTCCTGCCTTGTTTTTCAGTGCGTTGATAATAAGGGAGACTTCGTATGGGTTAGTCGGAGCTAGGAACAGTGTGTTCGGGTAGTTGCCAGTGAGGTAGTCATTTTATTATTATTATTATTGTGTTATACTATTATTATTATTATTATTATTATTATTATTATTATTATTATACATGTTATTATTCATATTATTATTATACATATTATTATTATTATTTTTTTTTTTTCAACAAGTCGGTCGTCTCCCCACCGAGGCAGGGTGACCCAAAAAAGAAAGAAAAATCCCCCAAAAAGAAAATACTTTTATCATCATTCAACACTTTCACCACACTCACACATTATCACTGCTTTTGCAGAGGTGCTCAGAATACAACAGCTTAGAAGCATATACGTATTTAAAGATACACAACATATCCTTCCAACTGCCAATATCCCAAACCCCTCCTTTAAAGTGCAGGCATTGTACTTCCCATTTCCAGGACTCAAGTCCGACTATATGAAAATAACCGGTTTCCTGAATCCCTTCACTAAATATTACCCTGCTCACACTCCAACAGATCGTCAGGTCCCAAGTACATTCGTCTCCATTCACTCCTATCTAACACGCTCATGCACGCTTGCTGGAAGTCCAAGCCCTTGCCCACAAAACCTCCTTTACCCCTCTTTTCCCAAACCCCCTTTGAGGGTGACCACCCCTCTTTCCTTCCCCTATAGATTTATATGCTTTCCATGTCATTCTACTTTGATCCATTCTCTCTAAATGACCAAACCACCTCAACAACCCCTCTTCTGCCCTCTGACTAATGCTTTTATTAACTCCACACCTTCTCCTAAATTTTCCCCACTCCGAATTTTCTGCATAATTTTACACCAACATTGCCCTTAGACAGGACATCTCCACTGCCTCCCAACCGTCTCCTCGCTGCTGCATTTACCACCCAAGCTTCACATCCATATAAGAGTGTTGGTACTACTATACTTTCATACATTCCCTTATTTGCCTCCATATATAACGTTTTTTGACTCCAAATATACCTCAATGCACCACTCACCTTTTTTCCCTCATCATTTCTGTGATTAACCTCATCCTTCATAAATCCATCTGCCGACACTTCAACTCCCAAGTATCTGAAAACATTCACTTCTTCCATACTCCTCCTCCCCAATTTGATATCCAATTTTTCTTTATCTAAATCAACTTTCTACCTTTACACACATTCTCAAACTCATCCACTAACCTTTGCAATTTTTCTATAGAATCTCCCATAAGCACAGTATCATTATATAAATTATTTGTTATTTTTATTCACACAAAAAATATAAGATTTACTGTTATTCCTTATTGCAATAATTGTATAAATATTCAACCCTTCACGACTGATATTGGAAGGACAGTGCGTCATTTGTTTACTCTGAAAAAGCCAA
>NW_026505880.1:0-15523 GCF_026875155.1 Cherax quadricarinatus
TGGTGTCTTTGGGAAATCGTCGCTTCCAAAAGTCTGAGACATGAAAATTTTGGGACTGAGGTGGTTTGGATCGTCCATTGAATCTTTAAAAACCATTTCATAGAGGGGGGGTTAATGAAGGTAAAAAATCTGCCCAAAGACATGTGTAACATGACGTCACGAAAAGAGGGGGGCTAAAATCAATTCTGATGAGTCCTTACGCCTGCACAAAGGCCTGGGAAACAAAAAGAGGTAAAGTGTAAAGGTATGGTGTAGGGGGGGTAGCCATGAAGGGGGCACCGGAAAAAAGGGGGGAGGGAAAGAAGCCTTGAGGGTTAAACTTTTAAATTCAACTCTGGATTTTAAAAGAGTGATGAAGGAAGCGGGGGGAAAATTTTAAACCCCTTAGGTGATGTTTAAATGTTAATGGGTTATGTAGCGGTATGAAAAAATTTGGTTTTTCGTAATTTTCTGAATAAATCAGAGTGGAGTTGTGTTCCTCAGGAGCAAAATTTAAAAGGGGGATTTTGGGGTTTTGGAGGTGGCGGGATTTCGAGTAGTTATCCTGCCACTCCTTTTCTAAAAGGTGGTGTGGAATTTTAAAAAGGGGAACGACCCCTTTTTTTGCAGAGAAGCGGGGGGGGGAGGGAGGGTGTTTGCGTTTATGGTGGTGGAGGGGAAAGCGTTTTTTTGTGGTGTGTATGCACGCAGAAAAAAAACATAAGGAAAAGAATGAATTTGTGTGTGAGGATCTTTTTTTTTTCAAAATGCACTGCCGAGGGGGCGTAGTTGGGGGGGACGGAATAGTGTAATCAGGGGGGCTGAGTGGACCCAAGGGGGGTGGATATATGTCTGTGGCTCTTGGGGATTTAAAAGGGGATTTAGGTTACTGTGCCTTTGGGGGGGGGGGTGTGGGAGACGAAATACGTTGTTAAAGTGATATGCTGCGAGAAAATAGGTCCCTTTCTCAGGGAGGGGATTGAAATCTTTCAGTATTTTAGGCTCAATGTCAAATAGGAAGTGATGGTGGAGGTTGGGGGGGGGACGCCGCGGAAAAATTATAGAAGTTATTGGAAATTAAATATAAGTGTGTTTGGTGATGAGGGGGGTTGGAGGGGGGTTTTTATCCTATGGGGGAGCTTAGTGTGGAAAAAAGGGGGGAAAGTGGATCAGTACGGTGGATAGTTCGCAAAGGAAAGGAAGAAAGTTTTTTGTGGAGAGGGAAAAAAAATTAATAAATTTAAAAAATGATGGCTAACTATTTAGAGGATAGGTTAAGAGGTGCTATGGGACGGGGGTGGGGGGGAAAAATTTTCCTATGGATGAAATAGCTGAAATAAAGGGAAGGTTGAGGGTGTTGCAAAATGAAAGGATGCAGGCAGGGGTGGAGGAAGTGCTTTGGGGCGACAAGCCGTCAGCGTGTGTTTTGCGGCATCAAAAGCAAATGCAGGTGGTGACAGCTATACCATGTTTAGAGGTAACGGAGATGGTTGGGAATTATAGAGTAGGGCAGGAGATACGAACCACGAAGGGATGTGTGCGTATGCGGAGCTTGGTACGAGAAGTACTGGAACAGTGGGGGGGTGGTGATGGGGCGTTTGGACAAGGTGTGTACGTATGTGACGTGTAATTTAGGAAATAGTGATCGAAAGGCTTTAGGTGGGACTATTACGGCAGAGGAAATAGAGAATGCGTTAAGGGGAATGAGGAAGGGGAAAGCTCCCGGTATTGACGGTCTCCCAGTAGAATTTTATTTACAACATTGGGCGTTGATAAAGGAATTTATAGTTAGGTTATTTAATCGTATGAAGGAGAAGGGTAAGTTGGGGGAGAAGCAGGAAACAGCAGTTGTAGTGTTGGTCCCGAAGGTCAAGGGGCAGCCCACCCTTCGGGAGTACCGAGCCATATCACTGATGTGTGCAGACTATAAGGTGTTTGCAAAAATTGTAGGTAATAGGTTCAAATGTGTTGTGGGGAGGGTGGTGTCAAAATCTCAGTTTGGGTTGCCAGGAAGGTCGATGATTGAAGGACATGGGATACTGAGAAGTTTTGTTGAAGCTAAGGGTGGGGGTGGAGGGGCGGCTTTGTTGGCTCTAGATTGGCAGGGAGCATATGATAGAGTGGAAAGGGGAGCTTTGCAGGTTATACTTAGGAGACAGGGTTTTGGGGAGGAAATAGTCGAGTGGGTAAATACATTGTACAAGGGGACGAAAATGAGGATACAGATTAATGGGTGTATGGGGAGGGAAATTGCAATGGGAAGAGGCCTTAGACAGGGATGCCCCATGTCCCAAATATTGTTTGTGTGTTTCCAGGACCCCTTTTATAGAATGGTTGACCGTAGCTTATGTACGCCATGTGAGGGAAGTGTGGGGGGTGGGAGGGCCTGGCCGGGGTTAATTGGATATGTTGACGACACCACTGTTCTCATTCGTGAAGGGATGTCAATGGGAGTGTAGGACGAGGTGGTGCAATTATTTGGAAGTGCCACGGTATGCAGGTAAATACTGCGAAGTCAAGGTGCATGGGGTTGGGTTCTTGGGTGGGGGTGTGGGGGGAGATGTAATGTTGTTAAAGAATGGGCGGTGTCTTTAAAGATTTGTGGTATTATTTATAGGGATGACATGGTTGCGGCGCGGGAGGAAAACTCGGATAGGTTATTGGGAAGGATCGTGGGGCGTCTAGGTGTTCTGAGACCCCAGCACCTAACTCTGATACAGCGAGTGATAGTCGTGAACATTTTATTGTAAAGTAAGGTTTGACATGTTGCAGCTGTGTTCCCAATTACAGGGACAGCGATTGCGGGGATACTAAGACGGGTGTACAAATTTTTGTGGGGTTCACGTTGTGATTGGTTACGGAGGGAAGTTGTAATGTTACCTGTAAGTCAGGGTGGGTTGGGGTTGATGGATTTGAGACGGAGGGCTAAATGTGCATTTATTAAATGGGAAGTGTTGCGTGAGGGTGTGAACTAGGGGCGTTTGGGAAGGATACACGACAGGCTGGTATGTGGTATCGAGGAATGGAGTTGAGGGAATGTGAAATAGTTTTTGAGGGCTGTGATGTTGGTTAGGAACTGAGAAAGGTTCGTATAAGGGTTTTGTGTTAGTTACTTGTAGGTAGTGCGTTGTCCCAGTTGAGGGTTTGTTCCCCATGTATGCGTGGAAGAGTATTGGTTTAGATTTAGTAAATGAAGTTAAACCCTCGGGCCGTGAGGTGATGTTTCGTTTTCTCTGCATGGGATCCTTCCATCTTGTGAGATACTACGAAACAGACAGGTTGTAGAGGGTGGGGGGTGTGTATCTGTGGAGGGGATGAGACAGCGTTCCATGTAGTTTACTTTTGTGAAGGGCTAGAGGAGTTTAGGTGCTGGTTAAGTAGGTTGGTACAGAGGGTGGGGGCCGTGGGGTGTCGGTTTTGCGTGCTCTAAGTCTAGATATGGATGGGTTAGACGAGGGTGTCATAAGAGCTTTAGATTATATCATGGTAGATTATATATACATGTCGTGGGTGATGAGGGGAGAGGGGATAGTGAAGAGCGAAGGAAGTTCTTGCGGTAACGTTCTATGTACGATGTGTTCGTAACAGAGATTTGTATGGGAGGAGGTGGGATCAGGCTTTCTCAGAGGGGTATAGAATGCTAACGTTAGGGATTCTCGTAAATCTGTGATTGAAAATGAGTGAGTGAAGGGGTTTTCATAGGTTGGAGGGAGTCAGGGGGTTAACAGCGGGCTCGCCTCCTGGGGGGGGGTCGTGAGAGTGTTATAGTTTAGTTAGTTTAATATGTTTATTATGCACCCCATACCCATCCTGTGGGCGGTAGTCAAAAGATTACAGAGGTACATAATTGGTCCAGGGACTGGACTCCAAAGTCTTGACAGCTGAGCAAGTTACAGAGGTAATGAACTCACAATTTACAAAGGTAATGAACTCACAATTTACAAAGGTAATGAACTCCAATTTAAAAAGGTAAAAAATCACATTTCAAAGGAAATAACTCCGGTTTTAAGTCTGGTCAAATCATGACAAGTTACAAAGGTATTACAGATTACAGAGTAGAAAGGGTCAGGGACGGGCCCCCAAGTTTTGATAGCTGAATGGGTACAAAGGTAATGAGCTCAAAAAGTTAAAAAGGGTAATAATTCTTAAATGGTTATTTAGTTTTATTTTGGGCTACAATCATGAACAAATTTGAGTAATGAGAAATTCCTTCCCCCCCGGGTCACAACGTAATGAGTTTTTGGGAAAATATTGATTGTTGAGCAACACCCCACACACCACACACACACACAACACACACCCACACAACACACCACCCCACACTTTAGTTTAAATATTTTTGCACCCATACCCATCCTGGGGGCGGTAGTCAAAAGATTAAAAAAGGAATAATGGTCAGTGACTGGCCCCCAAATTTATGATAGCTGAACAGTTACAAAGGAAATAACTCCGGGAGATCTGGTCATAATCATGCAAGTTACAGAGTAATGAATCAGCTTCATCCTATACATGGTTACAGTCAGAACAAATTCAAATAATGCCACTGATAGCCCACACCTGGGTCAAAATTTTAAGATTATAAATAAAATTTAAGGGATCATACACCCACCTACGCGCGCGCGCACATACACACACGGGGGCACCGCACGGAATGTGCACACGACGAAAATATATGTATACACAAAAAAGGACACACACCCACACACACAACCCCACAACACCACCCCACACACACCCCAACCCCCACCACACACCCCCTCACACACACCCACACCACACCCTCACCACACCCCACAAACACCCACACACACACACAACCACACCCCCCACCCACCAACACGCAAACCCCCGCACACCCAACACGTGCACACACACCCCAACCCCCACACACCCCACACACACCCTCACACACACCCAAACACCACGCACACACACAACCCCAAACACACACACAACACACCACACACACACCCACACCCCCAACCCCCTCAACACACCCACACCACCCACACACACACACACAAAACCACACACCACACACACCACATGCCACAGACACATGGGGAAATGCTTTATTTACGTGGGAAAGTCGGGATTTCCCCAATGGTCGCAATATACCACTGTGGATAAAATACTTAGCCATTTCTTGAACATTTCTGATGATTTGTTTCTAAATTCATTAATTTTATCACACCCCAGTAAATAATACGAAAGGGTGTGAAAATACCCTCTGGAAAAGTTTAATTTGGTTTGGTCTAATCGGGGGTGGTGATTTAACCTGCCAAAGTTTTACTTGAAACCCAGCCGGGGCCCGGGCAGTGTGACATCCAAGGTCTGCTTTTTTTGTTGGATCCCCATAGACTGTGGCTCCTCCTCCCTGTTAATATGAAATGGACTGATTGTGTAAATTTCCCCCAAAGCTTTAAAAAAGTTCATTTGAAGTTTTTTTCGTTTTTTATTTTCTAAACTGTAAGTGAAAACCCCAAGTTTGTAATCAAAACCCCCCTTTTGGAAAGCATACAGCTTACCCAATTTATCATTTCTATCTGATTGAAGACAATGTGAAGGGAACCACGATTGCACTCTGCCCATGTCCCAATTTTCCCATATTTGTCTGGCTTTGACCAAGCATGCCACAATTTTATTAAATGGTTGAGAATTTAGGGATGACAGGAATCAGTACAAAAAAAGTGTAAACCCTTTAGATACAGGACCATTTGAGTGCAAGGAGTATGGCAAACAGTTCTGTTGAAGGGTGGGGCCAAAATTATTGATGCTGCTCCAATTTTTTTTGAGAGCCACATCGTGTGAAAAAACAGCAGCACTACCAGCGCACCAGTGTGGTGAACAGAACCATGAGTAAAAAAATTTGTGAAAGATTGTTTGTTGACAAGTTTTTAATACATTTAAGGCATCATGTTTGGTTTCAAACGAAGTTTTTGGGTTGTGATTTGAAGGTTTTGGGGGGGAAAATGGGGGAGGGTATTTGGGAAATGGGGAAAACCCCCCTGGGAGGGAAATGTCCTGTTTTCCAAATTGATAAGAATGTAGTTTTTCATGCGGGGTGGGTTTCCCATTTTTTTTTTCGTCCATCGGAAGGATTTCCCGTGCGGGGGAAATTTTGGAGGGCTTCTGGCGGGGGGTTGAAGGGGGCTGCCTAAGCTTTTGACCCAAAAGGATTTTTCTTTCAGTAACACTCTCAAATGCTTGGAATTTTAAAAGTTCTTTCCGTATTTAAAATTTTGGCATACTGGGCACCCTTAATGATCTATTGTTCGTTTTGCAGTTTTTCCACCCTCCAAGCTCCGTCAGCACGAGTGAATATGCGCTGCTAATAACCAAATTAATTAAGCAAGAAAAAATTTTTTCCCCCAAAATTTAAAAAGCACCATCCCGGGGATAAAACCGCCACAACTCTAAGTGCTCTCACCCTTTCTTTGTTTTGGCAAAAAGTTGTTCAAAGGCCCCAATAGGGGGAACCTCAAAGCCTAGTCCCGTATTGTTTACATTTTTTAAAGAGCCCCATATGCAACTGGATCGACGAATGTGCCCTCTGCGGGGGGGAGCCTGTTGAGTATCTTTGTTTTACCCCCTGAGATTTTTAACCCCCAGGCCCTAACGAGGCTAAACATGTTTAAAAATGTTTTGGGTGTTGGGGAATCGGTGGTGAATCAATGTCACAGCAAAAAAACCCATAAATGTGGGGGCTGGCAGGTGGCATTAAGTAAGGCATTAATCAAAATGTTAAAAAGGGGGGGACAAAAGCACCCTCCCGGGGGGGTTCTAATTAAAATTTTAGTTACATTTATGTCCCTGGAACAACACCGACGACTTCTTTGGGACAGGAAACCCTTTTAATCCACGGAGAAGCCACCTCCAAACCCCCCATTCGGCAAGTTCCTAATGTTCATTTCTGTTGGTACATAAAAAAGGGGAAATTTAAGTCAAGGAAAAATAGTGTATGAGTGTCATGTCGGGTGGAAAGGTGGTAATGCAATGATGCCCCTCCCCCCAGTAAGCCATGAAAGGGGGGGGTGAAAGAATTCCTTAATTTGTGCATAAACGAAAGAAATCTCTTTCAATGTTTTAACCAGCTAGAAAAGGGAATTGGGGGAAATGATTTTTGTTGATTGGGTTTTTGGAAAGGGGAAAATGGGTAGGTCCTATTTAGGAGCTCCCCAGTGAAAAACCCATTTTATATAATTAAAGAAAAGGATTCCCGGTACTCGAAAGAATTGAGTATGTTGAAAGTAATCCCACCCTCCCAGGCGACGTGGAGTTGCCCTTAGTTAGTCTGCTCAAGTTCAAAATTTGAAAGGAAGTGCGGGTCATCTCCCTTGCGACATAAGAAAACAAGTCTCCCCCTTTGCATATATTTGCCCTTTAAATTTTCGCCGGTGGTAGGGAAGATGTCATAGCTGATGTGCACCCCAAAAGCACTGAAAACTATTTCGCCTTGAAAGGGGATGGGGGCGCGATTGCCCATTCTGTTACCCTTAATTTATTTATTCCCCCCCATCCCGGTAAGTGGGGTGTGAGATTGAGCCCATTGACAAATTGTTCCCGTCTGTTTGCCGCGCTTGTCAACGCTCCTGGCAGCAGAAAGGGCAGTTGGAAAGGGCTCGCATTTCAGGGGACGATGGTTTCATGGGCTAGGCCTGTCTGCGAGCATAGTTTTAAATGTTCGAAGTTTAGAATCTTTGTAATAGGTATGATTTTATAAGATTATGATTTTTAGGAAGCATTTGGATTTAGAGTATGGGGTTTTCAGAGGGTCTAAGAAGTTCTGAATATGCTCAAAAAGGCATTTTTTTAAAAGTTCGACAGAGGAAACTCATGGGAATTTATCCATCGTCCATGTAAAAAGCATCGTTGATCAGGGGAAACTTTTAGACGTTTCCGTTTGAATATCCCCACCGGGGAGAATAGTTTACCAATATCTAGAGGGTTAGCCGGGGAAAATGATAGACGTATACTGTTACAAGGGGAAGATCAAGCTGGCAGAAGTAAGTTGAAGCCAAGACAAGATAAAGGAAAACCCCATGATATGTGTGGGCAAGGCCCCTACAATTTTGCACATTTAACATACTGTTAAGAGTGAAACGTTGATTGCCTTTTACGATTCCCAAACTGAGATTTTCCCAATGTTTTGTTCTTGCATTATAACACCAAAAATAAGGTGGGTTTCAGACTGAGCACAATTTGGGAGCCCCAAAAATTTAAACTTATCAGCAGGAGCGACAAGTTAAATATTTGGGAAGCAGAGTTCCCAAATAAACCCAAAACCCGGATACTGTAGCCCCTCTTTTTTCTTTGGAAAGAATTTGGGGGGGAAAGGGGATTTTTAAATTTAAATGAACACAAGAATTGTAGATTTAGGTTATATGCAACAAACGATGGAAAATTTAGGGGTTGGGGATTTTCGGGGCTCTGCATCTTGTAGACAACAAATTCAAGGATTCAGTGGTTATTTTTATGAGCGGTCGAAAATCTTTTTCTAAGTGACGCAATTTTCCAACTTAAAATGGATATTTATAGAAATTGGTTCCATTTAAAAGCCCGGGATGTTTTCAATTTCTCACAAAAAGAAAAAAAATTCTAAATAACAAACAGACATAAAAAAATAAAAACTCAGTTTTTCCTTTTCCCTGACCTCCCAAGTCCTTCCTTTGGGGGGACCCCTTGGGAGTCTTTGTACACAGAGGCCGCCTCTTTGTCTTGAATGTATGGAATGGGCACTACCCGCATCAACTCCCCCGCTTTTATTACACCATCATTATCACATGTATCAAATTTTTCCCCATCATTAACCCTGATACATAACCATTTCAACAACCGGGTCATCCCCAAAACCAGTTTCTTCAAAATTACACTCATCAGGGTTTACTTCATGATGGCCTTCATGCCTTATCATCTTCACGGATTTTAAACACCATACAAAATTCATCGTTTTTTTGATTATTAAAAAACCACTGCAAACATCAGTTTGTTCATCTCACCCCACTCATTTTCATAAGGTGATTCGTGGGTTGATGTATCATTGCAACTCTGAAGTTTTTTCCCCGGGGGTCAAGTTGTTGTTTCAAACCCATTGTTGCTTTTCCATACTGTTTTTTGGCGCTGATGTTTGTACCCCCCCGCAAACTGCTATCAGGAAGTAGAAGTCCCCATCACTAGTAGGGGGGCTGCTGCGTACTCAGCCAGACAGATGGTGTCAACCCCCAGCAGCATTACTAGTGTGTAGAGACGGATCGTGCTCTGTTGTGTACTCCCAAATTACTCGTCAACCATATTGTCTGAGTTAGGCAAAGGGCGTATTCAACATAAGTATCTTGTAGGCCCCATTGCCTCATCATGGGGGGGTTTAAGGGGGAGGCGGGAACTTGCGGCTGGCGATTGGCAGCTTTTTGTCTGCAGTCCATGGACGTACTCCTGGGTCTTACAATTGATACATTCTAATGCAAAAGGTTTTTGGGGTTTCTTGATCATTATTGCACTGGTGGAAAGGATGGGTTGGCCCCACTGACACCAGTGGACTTAGATAGCATTTCCAAGCAATGTGACCCCAGCGTGACACTTGTCACTACGGTGAGGTGTTTGTACAAAACTATTTTGTAAATCCTGTTAAAAGGGTGCACGAAGGGAATATATGATGGTGGGGCCCTTGACCCAAACCCCTCAGCCAATATCAGTCATTTTGGGAAATCGACAGGGTTTGCAACTTGTCTGACAAAAAGGGGTTTAGGATCATGTACTTTTTTGACTTGTGGAAAACAAATAATATTTTAGGTGATCTTGGGGGGGCAGCTTGGAGTTGGGTGTTACATATTTATGAGAAGGGAAATTTTTCTATGTGTTGGGGCGTTAGTAACAAAAACGAATTATTCGTCATGGAAAACGAATTGAAGGTTTTTTTCTGGGGGTTTTCTAAGAAGCTTCGTAAAAAACCCCTAAATTGACCCTCAACCCCGTGTTAGCAGGAAATCAACCCAACCCTTCTGCAATGGTTTTGTTTCTCTCGTTGTTTTTTGCAGCGTCTCCCTTTTAAAATTTTTTCTTTTTTCAAGCTCCCTTCTTCAAAACATCGAATTTTGCCCTTTACCCTCATTTACTTTGTTACATCCCTAGGGGCATTTTGTTCCTGCTTGAGATGGGAAAAGTTTGTCTGTTACTTTTGGGTCAGTGAAACCCCTTTATTCCCTAAGAGAGAAGGGACAAGGAAGGGAAAATTTACCTGCTAGACACAGGAATATGGGTTTTTTAGTGGCCTGCGGGCGCAGTGCGATTTTTTGGGTCTTTACTGGGCCCAAGTCTTGAGAGTTACCAACAGAACTTGTTTTAAATTACTCCCCGGGCCCACGCATTAACACATTACACAGTGTCTTGGGAAAGAAACAAATTTTCCCACTTAAAAACTAGTTTCACAACACCCAAAGGGAGGGCCGGGAAAACTGTAAACGTTCACAAAGGCTTCTGTAAATTGGCCTTCATTGGTGGCTTGGAGCGCTGTTTAGCCGATCAGCTAAACTCGCCTTTTCCCATAGTAGATAATGGCGACGAGTTAAGGGGTACCCGGTGAATAGGGAAAACGGGAAGGGGAAATTCACCTCACTGACACCGCAGTATGGGGTAAGTGGCATGGGGTCTATTTGCCATTTTCAAGGGCACCCACAGGCCCGACATTCCTCATCATTTTAAGCCTAGTAGGTATTGATGGTCGCAAATGTCCTAAATCAGTGAAATCCCCTCGTGCAAAAAGTTACAACAAACTGCCCACTTAACACTATAGCACAAACTTACAATTTTATAGGGAAAAATTGGCCCGTCCCACTTAAAAAATTATACTGCAATGCTCGTTAAATTGTTTTTAACTAAGCCCTGCAGAAAAAATGGGGATCCAGCAAACACTGTAGAAAGATACGTAGACATGCTGGGCCCTTTAAAAAAGCGCTTTTAAGCCTGCTTTTAATGTGCTTGCTAAGCCCCTGTCAACCACTTGGTTTTTGTTTTAGCGGGGAGGGAGGCCACAGGAACTACTAAGATGAGTGGAGTGCGGCACGGGGCTGAACGGGGATCAAGTTTTGTGGTCTTTTTAAAAACCGCCTCAGACCCAAAAAATAGGGCGAAGCCGTTCCAATGAGGAAGGGGGAACAGGGGGGGAGGAGGGTGTACCCCCAGCCACTTCAAACAAAAGTTTTTGGGTTTTACTAATTTTCACTGTCACAGTTCACAAAAATAAGATTCCAGCGCAATTCAGCTGCGCTCCAACGATTTTGTTCTGATGGTTATCAGTCGGGGGAGATAAGCAGTTCTGATATAGAAGGCCTAGGACTTACTCAACACACACGTCCCTTTCCCCCCCAAAAAAAAACCCGGCCCCCTGGGTGTTATGAATGTGGGTTTTGGGAAAGGTTTCCTGGTTTTCATTTAGACTTTATGGTTCCCGGTGTGGGTGTAGGGCTAAGGTCTCGTTTTTGTTGATATAACACTTTTCAGAATGTAGTATATATAGTAGATTTTTTATGTTAATTTTGAGTGTATCAGTCTTGTAAACATATTCTTGAGAAATAAGTTTTTTGCGACAAGAAGTGTGTTTTTTGTTTGTATTTTGTTTCGTGTGGGTTTTTGCACGATGAGATATACTTATATACTGTTTTTCTTGTGGTACATGATCTGAATAATGGATTTTGTGAAAATTTTTTGTGTGTACGTGGGGTGGTTGTGTGGTGTGGGTGTGGTGATATATATAAATATATTCCCTTTCTATTTTATTGAGTTTGTCATGGGTTTAGAGTTTTGAATACTTTTTTTATGCTGTTGATTCTTTTTAAAGTTTATAATTTGGGGTGTACCTGAACCAGTTTGGTGTTTAATGCAAGTTCTTGATTTTAAATTTTTTGTCTGTATGGTATCAGACTATCTAGACTTTTTGTGACGTGTCCATTTGTGTTTAGATTTGTATTGGTCTTGGATCTTGGAACTTTTTTACCCAAACTTTGGTAAGATGGGTAAGGAAGAAGGATGGGTAGGGGTGGAAATATTGGAAAAAAGGGTGGGGGGGGGGGGGAGAGGTATGATATAAAAGGTAAGGGCCCAACCCCTTTGGTTTTCAAATAAAAAGTGTATTGATTTAATAAAATATTTTTTAAAGTATAATACTAAACCCCTCAGAGCACATAGAAATAATGGTATATAACATGACTCTGAATTGTAGTAATTATACAAGTTGCAATTTCATTTTTTTTTTTTTTTTTTTTTTTTTTTTTTTTTTTTTTTTTGCATTGCCAACGTATTTTACGAAGGAAAGGCAATGTTTTTTTGGCCAGTTTATAAGTTCTTACAATAGCTCTTAAAGGTGGTTTGGTCCAACAATTCAATAGAAATTTTACATTAGAAAAATTTTTTAAGTGTCTCCCAAATTGGGGGCGATGGTTTTCTCAGTTCTAGAAGGGTTCTGGGGTTCCAATCTTCTTCTCGGGGAAGTTACTCCAAAAACTGGGGCGAGGGGAAACATCTTTAGAATAAAACACGAACCCCGTGGGAGAGTCATTTTTGAGTCCTGTGAGGCGGGATTGATGGTGTAATCGGGGTATTTATCACTTGTATAGGATGTTCTCTTTTCTGGCATGTATAGTTCTTGCTTTGTATAAAGTTGTTTCTTTTTTAGAGTTCAATGCGTCCCATTTATGGCAGTAATGTCTTGCTGTGTGTTAAATCTGCCATTTTAACTCTGTCTCTCCTCCTGGTATCGGTAATAAAGCGAAGAGCTCTATTCTGGCCCCTTTTGTAACCGTAGCATGTTGGTCTTTGTTGTTAATGACATTGGGACAAAAGGGGTTTATTCAAGTATAGGTCTTATTATCATTTTAACAGATGTTTTTTGACATGTTGAGGGCTTGTTTTGAATCGAAAGAGTCTGTAAGCCCGGGCTTTGGCTGTGTTGATCTTTTTAGTTACATGAGATGTTGAGTGGGCAGCTGTCTATTTCATATCCCAAGATCTTTTTAGGGTTTTTAATGGCTACAGGTGTCCCTCTGATGGAGATACCCCTTATCTTCGATGGTTGATGCAAAACATCCTATCGTGCTAACAAGGACCTTGTCAGGATTAGTCAAAATTTCTCCATTTCTTCTCCCAATTAGATGTTCGACGAAGTTCAAATTCATTTTTTCTATGACTCTCTCATATTGTATTTTCCTGTTACTGGAGTTGATGAGACGACATGAAAAACATCATCTGCAAACTGTGTCACAATTGTGTCATTAAACTCTGGTTGAGGAGGTCATTCACATAAATGTTAAACAGAAGTGGACTAGACAAGACCTTGTGGGACACCAGCCGTCGGTATAAAAGGTTCTGTCGACTTGCCATGAAAGGTGGGAATGATTTTTCTTTGAGTTAAGAAATTATAAATTACTCTGAGAAAAGTCCAGTTATGGTCTGGTAGGTCAATGAGTTTGTATATAAGGCCATCATGCCATAAGCTATCAAAAGCTTTATGAACATCTCTGGTGGCAATTAAGGCAAGATTCCCCTGCTGTTTTAGATTGCTACAGTGTCAAAAATAACATTTATTGCATGATTGGTACCTCTATGTGTTCTAAAGCCAAATTGTTTTTCAGTAAACAAGTGATTAAAACTCCTATAGTAATTCAATCTGTTGGAAATGACTTTCTCAAGAACTTTTCCAGTGACTTCCAAGTAAAGATATAGGTTTTATAGTTCCCAGGTTGGTGGATATCTTTATTGGGCTTAGCAAGAAAGACATTCTAGCAGTCTTAAAAACAACTGGAAAATGTCCCGAGGCCAAATGGCATTAAAGATATTTACCAAGGACTGTTTGCCAATTTCTAGGTAGGTACTTTTTTTGTTTCATTGTTATTCCAGAGAGGCCAGGGGCTCTATTTCTCATTCTTCCAAATAACCTGACTTATCTCTAGTAATGTAATAGGTCTATAAGCGGGGGGGTATCTTCAAGAGTTGAAGTATCGATGGTAGGTAGTGGTTGTAGATCATCCAAGTTCCATCTCTCCATTCATTTACTAACTGATAATGATTATTATTAAATTGACGACTGTTATTGTGAGAGAGAATTTTCTCCCATACATCACCCATCAAATTAGCCTGGCCCTGTGGATCGTAAAAGTTTTTTTTTAAACATCTTCATCATCCTCATCAGTGAAGGTATGAACTAGGAAAGTTAGGACCCTTTGTGCTTTGCCCCTAAAATTTTGTCGGATCTTACTCCAAAATTTTGCTGGTTCACGTTTATATTGATTAGCTTGAAGAACTAAGAAATTTCCATATGTCTCGTTTGTGTGACTAATCTTTTAAATTTAAATTCGTGCTTAACGGTGCAGTGTAGCTGCTGGTGGTTGTCGTGTTTGAAGATGCCTTCGACTTTCTGCTTGATAATTTCTTAGTGTCTCTAATTTCTCTAGTAGGTTTGTATTTTTGGGTATATCTTTGTGGAAGCTAATTGGCAAGTTGCATTGGTAGCTTCAATTATTCGATTATGCGGGGACCTGATTGCATCAATCAATTGCACTGGAAGGTAGATTTTCCAAAGGGCACCAAATTTCATCTTCACCCCGATATGCCCTGAAGGGGTCAATCCTAGGGTTTAAGATTGGGTTTAGGAGTTACAGGTATTCTAAATGGAGAAGTTTTTTAGTTGTATTATAACAGGGGTATGGTCAGATCCTACATTTCCACCAGGAGATATACGACAGTGAAAGATGTCACAGTCTCTGTTTGTCAGTACAATATCTGGTGTTTCCTGGATGGGTCCGATGTACGATTTGAAGAATGGGCCTTGAAATGACAAGTTTCTAGCTGTCATGATATTAAAGAGTTGTTTCCTTTAAATCACCAGCTCCACAGTTAAAGAGGGCAGGGTGATGAGATATAAAATCTCCAGCTAAAATTGTTGGAATATTCTGCTTAATATCCTATGTAGAGGAATTGACTCTATATATGGCTGTCTCGGGGGAAAATATCCAGTTCCTATTACTAGTTGTCCATGCGACGTTGTTAGTTCTATTGCAAGAAAGTTATCTCATCCACATGAATATTTTTAAATGTATATCCCAATTTAACCAAGATGGCTACACCACTAAACGGTCCTCTCTCGATTTTTCAACAGTACAGTATCCACGTAATTTAATATGTTGATCAACTCTTGCAGCTGTCTCGTTCAAAAGTATAACATCGGGATTATAGTTATGTAGTTCAACCTCAAGAAGATAACGTTTTTAAAGAAATGTTTAACATTAAGTTGGAAGATTGTAATCCCCATTATTTCTTATTTTTTCGATCGTACACTGCGTTCTGAACGCCTGCAAGTAATGTCATGTGTTGTATCTACACTATCCCGCTGGACTCGTCAAGGGGAGGAGAGAACTTTTGCGTGGATGCTTGTGTATTAAAAATGCCATCATCTTCACTAGAGGCATTTAAAATTAACAGACACATTAGAATCGTTAGAGTCGTTAGAATCGTTTTGAGTCGTTAGAGTCATCATCATAAAAAATGAGGGTTTTTA
>NW_026505881.1:0-48505 GCF_026875155.1 Cherax quadricarinatus
GATTTTTTCCCGGGTTGCAAACTGGGGGTTTTCCCGTTTACCACCTTTGTACAATAAGCTTGCTCGTCATTTTCAAATCTTGATGGGAAACACGCACACACTTTTACATCGATGACCTTCCTTCCACATTCTTTTCCAGAGCTGTTCCAAGGGTGAGAATGATGGAAAAGGGTCTTTGTTTAAATCCCTTTACACAGGACCCCAACCACAAAAATTTCCCAGAAAAAATGGGGAGTGTAGTGGGACCCAAATTCCCTCCCAGGGACCAACGGGTACTACAACTAAAAAGGGGGCGCCCCGGGGCACTTTTAATTTTAACGGCCTCGGGGAGGTAAAGGTCCCCCCCAAAATCCACCCCGGCCTCACTAGGGGAATTTTTTTCGAATTTTGATTAAAGGTCTGTACCAAGTACCCTTGTGTTGCAGTGTCTGACAGTTAAACTTTAAAATGGTAAAAAAATACCGACGGGTTGTTAGGTAAGACACATATGCAACATTTTAGGTATTTTTATTATAAAAACTTTTTCGCCTACACAGTGGGCCCTTCTTCAGTGGGAGTACAGAAAAATTGATGAAGCAGAAGATACTTAAAAAGACGATGTAATCATCCATCCCCCTTTAAAATTTTTGAGGGGGTCAGTCCCCCCAGTCTGGAGAAGAGCATTTTTTCCAAGTATGAAACAATTTTGGAGATGAAGTGACGGGATGGAGTTTATATAGCGCCAAGGGGTTTAAAGACTAGGCCACTAGGAAGGTAAGAACTCAGATGTTGAGAGGTCGGGTTTCCCTCTCAAACCCCACCGCTCTCACTAGGGGAATTTGTCTTTTTAACCGTCAAATTCCCGGGCCCAATAAGCCTAAACCTAAATTTAAACAAATTATTTAAAGTCAATTATAGCTAGTTTAAATAAAAGCCATCTCGATAAGAAATGGTTTGGGTTTTAATTTAAAATTCACATGGATTAAACAAGAGGCCGGTCTTTTTAACAAATTTTTTTTTTTTTTTATTTTTTTTTTAAACTTTCTTCAGTAAACTTTTGAGGCTGTTGACCACGATAAAAAAATTTGATATTATTTACTTAGATTTTAGTAAGGCTTTTGAATAGAGTTCCGCACCAAAGACTGTTGAAGAAAGTACAGCTCATGGCTTTTTGGGGAAAGGGGGTGCTTTTGTGGACCCGAATCTTTGGCTAAACCAGACGGGAAGAAAAGGGAGTGTCCTTAAATGGGGTTAAATCCAAAGGGGGGACATAACAAGGGGCCGTTCCACGGGGAAATCATTTTGGGGCCCTTGTTGTTTATAAAATATTTTAAATTGATTTTGATGAAGGAATTACAAATTATAGGGAGAAATTTTTCCGCCGAGACACGAAGATAGGTAGGAAAAATTGATTAAAACAAAGATTTTGGGGGAACTTCGGGAGGATTTAGACAAACTCCCCTTTTGGGTTTCAGAAAAGGGGCAGATCCCGTTCAAGAAAGATTTTTTAAAGGGTTCTGAACTGGGAAGTGCCCAATAACCCAGCACTTATAATTTTAAAATTAATGTAAACTACCCATAAAAATTTGCGAAAAGGACTTGGGGTTAGGGAAAGCAGCAACCTTAAACCAAGACAGAAATGCCTAACCCGAACTTAATAAGGCAAATAAAATTTACGGGGAAATTTATACCCAAAAAAGTGTAAGCAACAGAAGTCCAAGGTCAAACTGAAAGAAAAAAACATAAATTAAAAGGGGCCTAAACCTAGATTATGAAAGCTCAATTCGGGGCCCCCTATTACAGAAGGACAAAAATTTTCCCGTTTTAGAAAACTTTCAGCGTAAAAATGACAAAATTTAATACAAAAGCATTAGAAATTTTTCCTTAAAAGAAAGATTGAAAAACTCTTAAGTTAAAATTTCACTTGTTAGACGAAAAATGAGGGGAGACCTAAACAAAAGTGTATAAGGGGAAGATAGGAAATTAAAAAGGGGATTTTCCCAAGGTCTTGGGATATCTCTCCAAGAGAGAACCCGCAGTAAGGGTTTTAAATTTAGATAAGTTTGATTAAAAGGACATAGGAAAGTTTTGGGTTTGGAAAAGGGTAGTTGATGAGTGGAACTTTCCTCCCTTATTTGGGTTATTGGGGCTGGGACTTTGGGTATTTTAAAATTTGGGTTTGGAAAAAGTAAAATTATGGGGGGGTTGGTTTTGAGTGGGACTTGCACATCAGAGCAAATTTTTTGGGGTTACTTTGAAAATTGGGTTGGTCAAATGTTTTTTTAGTGGATAAATTTGAAAAGGGACCTGCCAAGAAAGGGGCCCAACCCCTGCTGCAGTTTTCCCCCTTTTTTATTTTCCCTTATTTTAAGTTTGGGGACCCCCCCCAAATGGTAAGCAAAATCAAAGCCAAAAACAGCATGCCTCAGTGTGTCAAAAAGGGCCCAAAAATTTTTACTTGGATTTATTTTCAAAATAAAAGGGTTAACAGAAGTCCAAAATTTTATTTTAAACTCTAAAAACACACTAGTGAGGCCTAAATTAGTTTTATGCTGCTCATTTTTGGGGCCCCCTTACAAAGGAGGGACATGACTCTTAGAGAACATACAGAGAAAAATGACAAAAAAGGGATTTACTGTGTAAGGAACCTCCCGTAGAAGATAGACTTAAAGCCTTAAATTTTCCAACTCTCTGGAGAGGCGTAGAATGGGGGGAAAAAGATATCTTTTAAAGGTGTATAAGGGGATGACGGGCATAAAAAAGGGAGACTTTAAATAAAGTACTGGGGGGTTCCAAAAACCCAGGTAAAGAACCAGGAAAAAATGGATTTAATTTGGGAAAAATTTAGATTAAAAAAGGCCCAAGGGTTAAAGTACTTTTTTTTCTAACAAGTTGTGATCGTGGAACAGTCTTCCCAGGGGGGGATAGGGGTTGGGACCTTGGGGTTAGCTTTAAGAAAGACTGGACAGATAATGAGTGGGGGGGGGCGGGGGTTTGATTTGGGGGTAAAAAGGGGTTGGGGGAAGTTTTTTCTTGAGTACTTTAGGTAGATGTCGTTTTGTAGGACCTGCCTCGAAATGGGCCAGTGGGCCCTTTTCGTTTTGGGTTGTTCCTACTTTCTTAGGGTTTTTAAAATGATTCTTTAAATTGATTTTTTCAACTTTAATTGTGACCTCTTTTTTTCGTTTTCCCCTTCCTGGAAAATCCCGTGTGGGGTTTGGGTGTGTGTGTGGGTGTGTTTTGTGGGGGGGGTGTTGGGGGTTTGTTTTGCCACGTGAAATAAACCCTTGTGAGCGGGTAAAAGGGAAACACAGAAAAATGGGAATAAATTTAATTAAAGTTCTTATGGTTTAAAAGAAAGAGTGAGGGGGGGGTTGGATTTGGAAGATTTGCAAAATGGGGTGGATAGAGTTAAAAAGGTTTTATTTTTTGGGTGGCATTAAAAATTTGGGGTTTGGGGAAAATGTTTTTTTAATGGGAGGGAATTGTAAAAGGACCTGCCTAGTAGGGCCAACGGGCCTTGCTGAAAGTTTTTCCTACTTTCTTAAGTTTTTATGGTAAATGACCCTAGGACCTTGGGTAGCTTTAAGAAGAGCCTGCCCAAATAAAAGGGGGAAAAAGGGTTTGGGTTTGTTTTGTGCCCCTTGGGAAACGGGAGTAAATTCTTGGTGGGCTTTGGGGCAAGGTCTTTTTAAAATAAAGCCCTTGCCATTTATGGGGGCCCAGTAGGCCTTTTGCAGTGTTTCCCCCTTTCCCTTATTTTTTGAAGAAACGGGGGTTAGAGGTACTACCCCCAGAACATAAACAACAGGTTATAAAAACCATTAAAATGGAAAAAAAACCGACGGGTTTTGTTAAAAGGGACCATATGAAAACAGTTATTATCTTTTATTATAAAACCCTTTTCGCCTTACACAAAGGGTTTCTTCATTCGAGTACAAAAAAATTTTGATAGAAGCAGAAGATACTTGAAGACATGTAATCATCCATCACCCTTAAATTTTTGGGGTTGGTCACCCCTTCAGTCGGGGAGAAGAGCTTTGGGTTTCTATATAAACAATAGGGAAAGATGAATGACGGGTGGAGCAAAATAACGCCAAGAGGTAGACGTAGGCCCAAGGAAGGAACCGGGGTTTGGTATAAACCTTTAATAAATACCGAGAGCTCTTAGAGCTCTTCGCATTTTCCCACCCTTGTTTTTTTTAAGAAGAAGAATTCACTTACAAAACACAAAACCTTTTCACGTCTTCTTTTCCCCTTTTTTCTTCATCCGAAAATTTCAGACTCAAGGCACAAGCAAACCTCAACAAACCGCCCATGGAACCCCCCCCTAACAGTTTTATAGTACTCCCCTGTTGGGGATGTTGCCCCGAAAACCCCGGGGACTTCTGTGAGTAACATCAAAGTTTCCACCATAAACACTCATCCCACAAAGAAAATTCCCCAAAGAAAACCCAACCCACAACCTCTAAATTCTACAGCAGGCCCTCTACACTATCCCTTTTTGGGTTTTTGTCCCAAGAAATATGTAGGTGAACCCGGCAGAGATCTTGCAGTCCCCCCCTGAATTTAGCATCGAAATCCTCTAAAAAAAGACAAATTTAAAGGGAAACCCGGTCCTCCCCCAGAGACTCCACGGGGCATTTGATGAAAATGGAACAAAGGGACAACTCCCTTCCCCAAAACCCAACCAGAACCCCAGACCGCCGACGGGGCCTAGAACCTCACCAAACAAAAGTCAAACCCACACTATAGAACGCAAAAACTGGGGAAAATACAAAATTTCAAAAACATTGGCATACAAAGATACTTAAGCACACCAAACCCCAAAAACAAAAGGGGTTTTCCCTGATTTCCCCGCTAAAACCCCCTCCTCATCATAGAAAAGAGGTTGTTTTGATAAGGACCTTCCTCGCATGGGCCATTAAAAGGCCCTTTTACAGTGTTTCCCCCATTCTAATGTTTTTTATGACATTCCTCAGGTCACGTGCTCACCTCTCACTCCCGCCTATAAAATAATGTCTTTTTTTACCTCTGTATTTTTAGAATGAACAAGGGTCCCAGAACCGAAACGTTTTTTAAAAAAATTTTGTTATAGTGTTTTTCTTACGTTCCTTTCTAAAACCCAAACCCGGGGATTTACCTTAGAGAGTTCCGGGGGGCAACCCCCCCCCGGCCCGGGCTGTGAACCCGCCCTCCCGGGGGGATCCCAAACCTGGGTTAACCAGGCTGTTACGGGTGGGGCACACAAAAACCCAAAGTAACGGGGCCAAGCCCGGCTGATCAAGAACTGACTTTAAATGCTTGGGCCATTTCCAGCCCTTAAGACTGCCAGGGGGCTGTTGGTAAAACCCCCTTAATGGCCTTAAAAGGGTTAAAATTCCCCCACAATTGTTGGTAAACCTATGCAACCCTTGGTTCTTTATTCAAACGTTTCGCTTTTTTTCCAAATAGGTTTTTTGGGGGCCTTGGCCCTCAACCCAAAAACCCCGTCCCCTCCCCGGCCTTAATTTAAAGGCCCCCCATCCCGTAATTAACTTTATTTCCCTTTTTTGCCCGGCAACCAATTTTTTCCTTTCCCCCAAAAACTGAGGGACTTAAACCCCCTAAAAAACAAGGGTGAAGGGGTGTTACATTTGGGCCCCCCAGGTTTTTAATCTCTTTATCCCAACCCTTTTCTTTTCTCAGACAGAAAAGTACCTTTTTAGGGAAACCTTTTGGAAAAGAACCTCCCCTTTGCGTTGTGTTTCCTCAATTTTTCCCCTTTGTTTTGGGACATTGAAAGTTTCGGGCCCTGTGGTGGAAAATTTAAATTGTTTTTTCCTTGGCAGTGACAACCCCTGCTTTTTTGGGGGGAATTGCCCCTCGCTCCAAAAACTTTCTTCGTTTTTGATTTTTTTTGTGTCAATTGGAAAAATATTTCGGGGGGGATTTTATTTATTTTAATTTTAGTATTTTCCTCCTGGGTTCCGGGGAAAAATTTTTTGGGAAACCCTTCGGGACTCAAATAAATTACTTTTATTGTTTGCCGGGTTTAAATTTCTCTGGTATTTTTCCCAGTCGGAAATTTTAAAAGCCTTGAAAAAAATGTGAATTGCCGCAAAATTTTTTACCTGTGGAACAAGTACCTGAGGAAAGCTATTTTTTTGGGCCCCCCATTTTAAGGTTTTCCCCAAATCCCCCTTCATTTTCGAAAATGGATTGTAAATGTTAAAAAATTTTTTCCCTTTGAAAGGGGAATCCTCCCAACATGGGGTACCCCAGGTCCCAGGGGTTGTTCCCCCTCTATTTTTGCCCGTTTATGGTTTTTCTGTTTTTTCTTTTCTCATTGGTTTAACTTATTTTGCAATGTTTTCGCTTTTTATGGGAATGATAAGCCCTTTTAAACCTTAAAAGGGGAATTTCCCCGCCCCAAAATAAAAATCAACTTCTTTTTCTCAGTTTTTCAATTTAGGGTTTTTTGGTCCAATTGGAAAACCCTTTTAAAAGAGGAAGGGTTTCCCCTTCAAATATTTCCCATTTTAAATTTGAAATAACCAACACCGCTTTTATTGATTTAACTTCCTTTCCACATTCTTTTAAAATTTCCCCGGGGGGAAAAGTGGGAATTGGGTTTTTTAAAATTTACCAGGCCCCCCCAAAAAATTTGCGAAAAGGGGTGATAATTTAAAAGGGGCCCAAGGTACAAAAACGGGGAAAAGGCCCGGGGACTCTGTTTAAAAACCCCGGGGAAAAGGATTTTGGGTTTTTTAAAACCACCGCCCATTTTGGGGTTTCAAATTTTCAGGGGCCACCCAAATCCCTTGTGGGAGTGTCTGAAGATTGAAAATTTAAAAAGGTTTAAAAACCACTTGAAAAAAATAATTTAACGTTTGGGGAAAATTTAAAATAAAGGGGTCGGAAATACCCATCGAGTCCCCGGGGTTATCCAAAATCCCCTTAAGCAGTTTCATCCATACCCTTTTTTTTCCCCCTTTCCCTAAGTTGGGGAACCAAAATTGTTTCCCTGGGATTTTAAAAAAATTTGGAGTTTTAAGTAAAGGGTAAAACCCTTATAACCCAAGAGGGGAAAGGACGTTTTGGCCCTAAGAAGGAAAAAAATTAATTTTTTTTGGGCCAGGGGGCCCCTCCCAAATTTTTTCCCTTCACAAATGGAATTTTTCCGTTCCCAAAAAAGGGCCCTTTTAACCAAACCCCTTGGGACAAAAACTAAAACTTTGGGTGAGTTTTTAAAAATCTTGAGGTTGGGAAAAATATCCCCTTTTACAATTGAACCTTCCCTTTCCAAAAAATTCCTTTTTCAGAAAACTTTTAAAGGGTTTTAAGAAAAATTTGGGGAAATTTTTATTAAATAACAGTAAGGCCGCCCCCAAAACAATAAATGCAAAAAATGGGATTGGGGAAGGGCCCCCCGGGACCAACTGGTACTACAACTAACAAGCGTCCCGAGGCACTCTTAATATAACGAGCCTCAGGGAGGTCAGGTCCCTCTCAAATCCAGCCGCTCTCACTAGTGGAAGTTGTCGAAGTTGATTGCAGGTCTGTACCAAGATACCCTTGTGTTGCAGTGTCTGACAGATTGAACATTAAAATGGTATAAAATACCGACAGGTTGTTAGGTAAGACACATATGCAACAGTTAGGTATCTTTATTATGAAACGTTTCGCCTACACAGTAGGCTTCTTCAGTCGAGTACAGAAAAGTTGATAGAAGCAGAAGATACTTGAAGACGATGTAATCAGTCCATCACCCTTAAAGTTTTGAGGTGGTCAGTCCCTCAGTCTGGAGAAGAGCATTGTTCCATAGTATGAAACAATATGGAGATGAAGTGACAGGATGGAGCTTATATAGCGCCAAGAGGTGAGACGTAGGCCACTAGGAGAGGTAAGAACTCAGATGTTGAGAGGTCAGGTCCCTCTCAAATCCAGCCGCTCTCACTAGTGGAAGTTGTCGTTACCGTCAAATTACCGCCCAATAAGCCTGACCTCAATTGTAGGCAAATTACTAGAGTCAATTATAGCTGAGATTATAAGAAGCCATCTCGATAAGCATGGCTTGATTAATGATACTCAGCATGGATTCACAAGAGGCCGGTCTTGTCTAACTAATTTATTAACTTTCTTCAGTAAAGCTTTTGAGGCTGTTGACCACGATAAAGAATTTGATATTATTTACTTAGATTTTAGTAAGGCATTTGATAGAGTTCCGCACCAAAGACTGTTGAAGAAAGTAGCAGCTCATGGCATTGGGGGAAGGGTGCTCTCGTGGATCGAATCATGGCTCACAGACAGGAAGCAAAGAGTGTCCATAAATGGGGTTAAATCCGAGTGGGGATCAGTAACAAGTGGCGTTCCACAGGGATCAGTCTTGGGCCCGTTGTTGTTTATAATATATATCAATGATCTTGATGAAGGAATTACTAGTGATATGAGCAAATTCGCCGATGACACGAAGATAGGTAGGATAATTGATTCAAACGTAGATGTTAGGGAACTTCAGGAGGATTTAGACAAACTCTACTCTTGGTCAGAAAAGTGGCAGATGCAGTTCAATGTAGATAAATGCAAGGTTCTGAAGCTCGGAAGTGTCCATAACCCTAGCACTTATAAGTTAAATAATGTAGAACTTAGCCATACAGATTGCGAAAAGGACTTGGGGGTTATGGTAAGCAGCAACCTTAAACCAAGACAGCAATGCCTAAGCGTACGTAATAAGGCAAATAGATTACTGGGATTATATCAAGAAGTGTAAGCAACAAAGTCCAGAGTCATACTGCAGCTTTATACATCATTAGTAAGGCCTCACCTAGATTATGCAGCTCAATTCTGGTCTCCATATTACAGAATGGACATAAATTCGTTAGAAAACATTCAGCGTAGGATGACTAAATTAATACATAGCATTAGAAATCTTCCTTATGAAGAAAGATTGAAGACTCTTAAGTTACATTCACTTGTTAGACGAAGAATGAGGGAGACCTGATCGAAGTGTATAAGTGGAAGATAGGTATTAATAAAGGGGATATTAACAAGGTCTTGAGGATATCTCTCCAAGAGAGAACCCGCAGTAATGGATTTAAATTAGATAAGTTTAGATTTAGAAAGGACATAGGAAAGTATTGGTTTGGAAATAGGGTAGTTGATGAGTGGAACAGTCTACCTAGTTGGGTTATTGAGGCTAGGACTTTGGGTAGTTTCAAATTTAGGTTGGATAAGTACATGAGTGGGAGGGGTTGGATTTGAGTGGGACTTGCACATCAGAGCTATTTCTTGGGTAGCATTGAAAATTGGGTTGGTCAAATGTTTGTTAGTGGGATGAATTGTAAAGGACCTGCCTAGTATGGGCCAACAGGCCTGCTGCAGTGTTCCTCCTTTCTTATGTTCTTATGTTAAGACTTGGGAGTCATGGTAAGCAGAAATCTAAAGCCAAGACAGCAGTGCCTCAGTGTGCGCAACAAGGCCAACAGATTACTTGGATTTATCTCAAGAAGTATAAGTAACAGAAGTCCAAAAGTTATTTTACAGCTCTATACATCACTAGTGAGGCCTCATTTAGATTATGCTGCTCAGTTTTGGTCCCCTTACTACAGGATGGACATAGACTCATTAGAGAACATACAGAGAAGAATGACTAAAATGATTTACTGTGTAAGGAACCTCCCGTATGAAGATAGACTTAAAGCCTTAAATCTCCACTCTCTGGAGAGGCGTAGAATGAGGGGAGATATCATTGAAGTGTATAAGTGGATGACGGGCATAAACAAGGGAGACATTAATAAAGTACTGAGGGTGTCGAACCAGGTAAGAACCAGGAATAATGGATTTAAGTTGGATAAATTTAGATTTAGAAAGGACATAGGTAAGTACTGGTTTTCTAACAGAGTTGTAGATGCGTGGAACAGTCTTCCCAGTGGGGTGATAGAGGTTGGGACCTTGGGTAGCTTTAAGAAGAGACTGGACAGATATATGAGTGGGAGGGGCTGGGTTTGATTGGTGTCAAGGGGTACGGGAGTTATTTCTTGAGTAGCTTTAGGTAGATGTCGTTTTGATAAGGACCTGCCTCGTATGGGCCAGTAGGCCTTCTGCAGTGTTCCTACATTCTTATGTTCTTATGATTCATATGAGTCTTCAACTTTTAAATTGGACCTCTTGTTTCTGTGTTTTTGGTGTGTGGTTTTTTTTTGTGTGTGTGTGTGTGTGTGTTTTGGTTGTGGTGGTGTGTGGCGGTTTTGCCACGTGAAATCAACGTGTGAGCAGTGAAAGAAGCACAGTAAATAGGAATAAATTTATTATTCTTTGGATAAATGCATGAGTGAAGGGGTTGGTTTTGGGTAAGACTTGCATAGATGATAGAGTTAACAAGCTTATTTTTGGGTGGCTTAAAAATTTGGGTTGGGAAAATTTTTTTGTTGGGGGGATGGATTGTGAAGGACCTCCCTAGATGGGCCAACGGCCGCTGCAGTGTTCCTCTTTCTTATGTTCTTATGGTGATAGAGCCTAGGACCTTGGGTGCTTTAAGAAGAGACGGGCAAATATATGAGGGGAAAGGGGGCTGGGTTTGATTTGGCCAGGGGGTAGGGGATTAAATTTTTGGGGTACTTTGAGCAGAGGTCATTTTAAAAAGATGCCATGTATGGGCCATGGGCCCTTTTGCATGACCTCCTTTCTTATGTTAGTGAAGAAAGGGGGGGGAGGTACACCCGAACTCAAAACGGGTTTGGATAATGAACATTAAAATGGTATAAAATCCGCAGGTTGTAGGTAAACAATATGCAACAGTTGGGTTTCTTTTTTAAAAAAAGTTTCGCCTACCAGTAGCTTCTTCAGTCGATACAGAAAAGTTGATAGAAGCAAAAGATACTGAAAAATTTAAATCAGCCACCCCCTTTAAAAGTTTTGAGGGGGTCAGTCCCTCACTGGAGAAGGCATTGTCCATAGAAAAGAAAAAATATGGGAAAAGGGGAAAGGGCTTATATAGCGCCAAGAGTGAGACGTAGGCCACTAGGAGAGGAAACCTGGATTTTGGTAAAACCTTGGTAATAAATCCCAAAGGCTTTGAGACTCTTCGCACTCCACCTTGTTTTCTAGAAGAAAATGCCTTCCAAAAACACAAGCCTTTACACTCTTCAGTTCCCATTTTTCCATCCGAATTGCAGACTAAAGGGCCAAAAAGCTATCCTCAAAAAAACCGCCCATGGAACAGCCCCCAAAACTTTCTATACCCATGTGGCGATGTTGCCACGAATACTCCCCGGGGCCTTGCTGGAGTAACATCAACGTTTCCACCATAAACCATCACTATCAAAACCTCCTAGAAACGCAGCCCCACACCTCAAACTTACAGCAGGCGTCCCCACACCCCTTGTGGTTCGTCCCAAGAATATGTAGGTGAGACGGGCAGAATTTTTGCAGTCCGCCTGAATGAGCATCGAAAGCCTCTAACAGAGACGATGAAAGGGTACGCCGTGCCTCCACAAGACTCCAGGGGCATTTGATGAACGGGAACGGGGCACAACCGTCCACCGAACCAACCCAGACGCCGAGGGTGCTAAAACCCTCACTAATCACCGCCCCGACACATAGAAGAAACCGGGAAACTACAAATTTAAAAAAACATTGGAACAGATAAAAAGCAGCACCAACCCAAAACACGGGAGTCACATGATTTCATCGTCTACCCGTCCTCATCATAAAAAAGGGTTTTTGATAAGGACCTGCCTCGCATGGGCCCGTAGGGCCTTCTACAGTGTTCCCCTTCTAATGTTCTTATGACATTCCCCCAGGTCACGTGCGTCACTCTCACTCTCCGCCATATTATAATGTCTTTCTACCTCTGTAGTTAGAAGTGATCAAGGGCCCCGAACCGAAACGTTTTTTTAATAAAAAAGTTATAGTGTTTGCTTTCGTGTCTTTTTAAACCAACCTGGATTTACCTGGAGAGAGTTCCGGGGGGCAACGCCCCCGCGGCCCCGGGCTGTGACCAGGCCTCCCGGTGGGTCAGAGCCCCGATCAAAACCCGGGGTTTTACTGCTGGCTGCACCAAACCCAAAGTACGGCCACACCCCGGGTGACAAAATACTTTGGTGCTTTCCAGTGCCCGCTTGAAATGCCGGGGTCTGTTGGGAATCCCCCTATTGTGTGGGGGGCAGTTGAACAGTTCGGGCCCCCGAATTTATTGTATGGTCACTTAACGTGCTAGTGACACCCCCCCCTTTTCATTTTGGGGGGGGCCATCGTCCCCAGTCTTTTGCTTTGTAGTGAGTGATTTTCGTGTGCAAGTTCGGTACAGTCCCCCTAGGATTTTCCAGGTGTATAAATAGTAAACTCTCCCTCCTCGTTTCCCCGGGGAAAAACAGGTTTTGGAACCTCAAGCACTCCCAGTAATTGAGGCGTTTATCTCCGTTATGCGCGCCGTAAAGTTCTTGACATTTTTAGGTCGGCAATTTCACCTGCCCCGAAAGGTGCTGTTTGTGTGCAGCAATATTCCCGCCCAGATAGAACAGGACCTAAGATGTCATATGGGTTTGGCCTCCCTATTTTGAAGTTCTCATTATCCTCCCCGTCATTTTTCTAGCAGATCGATTTAACAATGTTATGGTCCCTTTAAGGTGGGATCCCCGACATGATCACTCCCAGGTCTTTTTACGTTGGTGTTTTTGCTCTATTTTTTACCAGAATTTTTTTTTGTCAGTCGATGTTTCTGGTGCTCATGTGTGAACATTACTTTCAAAGTTTTCTGCTCTCTTGCGCGTGACTGAAGCTTCTGAACTAAGGGGGGTCTGCCCCTAACCTCAAACTACTTTAAATTACATTTTTTTTGAGTTGTTTTTTGGTCATTGAAAAACTTTTGGAAAAAGGAGAGATCTTTAAATATTTCCCAAAAATTTTGAATAATTTCCTAAAAGCTGGTCTCTGGGGTTTTATGGTGAAATTGCATTCTGGCACATGCTTTTATAAATTCACTTTTTGGGTAAAGTAGCAATGTTGAATTTACTCGGGACTGGCTAAAGTTCGGGTGATGCAGATATAATGAAGAGACAAAAGCACTGAAGAAAAGGTGAATGCCCGCACTTTTGTTACCCGGGGCCAAGCTGTATTTCTTATTTGAATGCTGACTGAACCCTTAGGCTCTCTACCATTTCTCTCAGTGTCCCAACTCTCGCTTTCACGGGGGGAGGTCTGAAGCATGTGAGTAAAAAGATCTGAAAAACCTTTTTCTTGCAAAATTTAAAGAATCACTGTGAGTAAACATATATACAAGGCAGGCGGGGAATACCCATCAAGTCCCAGGGTTCATCTCAACCCCCTCTATGTTGCAGTTGTCTCGCATATTTTTTTTGTTTTTTTTCCCCACACATCTTATTGTTGAACTCCTAATATGCACATGGTTTTTTGCAGCAATTCTGGATGGTTGAAGTAGTAACAGCCTTCTATCCCTGAGGAAGTTGTACAGTTTCCCGGGCCCCGTACAGGAATTGAAAAAAATCTTATCTTCTTTTTGTGCTCAGTTTTGGGTCGACTGCCCAGGTTTCTTCCTGGTCACAAGTGGACTTTTTCCCGTTGCAAGACTGAGGCTTTCCGTTTACCACCTTGTACAATATACTTGCTCTCAGTTTTCAAATCTTGAGTAGGACAAGCACACCACTTTTACATCGATGACTTCCTTCCACATTCTTTTCCAGAGCTGTTCTCAAGGGTGAAGAATGATGGCAATGGGTCCTTTGATTAATACCTACACAGGACCCCAGGACACATAATCGCAGAAGAGAAAATGGAAGTGTAGTCGGAGGCCATCCTGCCAGGGACCAACTGGTACTACAACTAACAAGCGTCCCCCGAGGCACTCTTAATATACGAGCCTCAGGGAGGTCAGGTCCTCACAAATCCAGCCGCTCTCCACTAGAAATGGAAGTTGTCGAAGTTGATTGAGGTCTGTTACCAAGATTACCCTTGTGTTGCAGTGTATATGACAGATTGAACATTAAAATGGTATAAAATACCGACAGGTTGGTTGTTAGGTAAGACACAATGCAACAGTTAGGTAATCTTTATTATGAAACGTTCGCCTACACAGTTAGGCTTCTTCAGTTCGAGTACAGAAAAGTTGATAGAAAGCAGAAGATACTTGAAGACGATGTAATCAGTCCATTCACCCTTAAAGTTTTGAGGTGTTCAAGTCCCTCAGTCTTGGAGAAGAGCATTGTCCATAGTATTGAAAACAATATGGAGAGAGTGACAGGATGGAGCTTATATAGACGCAAGAGGTGAGACGTAGTCCACTAGGAGAGTAAGAACTCAGATGTTTGTGAGGTCAGGGTCCCCTCAAATCAGCCGCTCTCACTAGGTGGAGTGTCGTTACCGTCAAATTACCGCCCAATAAGCCTGGACACTCAATTGTAGGCAAATTACTAGAGGTCAATTGTAGCTGGATTTAGAAGCCTCTCGATAAGCATGGCATTGGATTAATGATACTCAGCATGGATTCAACAAGAGGCCGGTCTTGTCTCCAAACTAATTTATTAACTTTCTTCAGTAAGCTTTTGAGGGCTGTGACCACGATAAAGAATATGATATTATTACTTAGATTTTAGTAAGGCAATTTGATAGAGTTCCGCACCAAAGACTGTGAGAAAGTAAGCAGCTCTGGCATGGGGGAAGGGTGATCTCGTGGATCGAATCATGGCTCACAGACAGGAAGCAAAAGAGTGTCCGTAAATGGGGTTAAAATCCGAGTGGGGGATCAGTACTACAAGTGGCGTTCCACAGGGATCAGTCTTGGGCCCGTTGTTGTTTATAATATATATCAATGATCTTGATGAGGGGGAAGTACTAGTGATATGAGCAATTGCCCGAAGACACGACAGATAGGTAGGAATGTACTTACATTCACCAAACATTCACTGAGTTTCATTTCCTTCTTTTTTCATCAAGACTGCAAGAAAAGGCTCATCAGATCATCAATTCTCCACGCATCAAAACACCGCTCCAAAAGTTTATAATTCTTCCCAAACAGCCAGGTTGCACTAAAACGTCTCAAAAGTACTTTCACAAGCAACACCCAGAGTCGCCATCGCTATCTACCACTTCAATAAAGGGATCTAACAGGACAAAACCCAAGCACCACGAACCGTCAATGCAGGAGTTTACACTATCACCTGTGGAGGCTTGTGACAAGATCTACGTATGGTGAACAGCAAGAAACCTCGGACACCCGCCTCAATGAAACCATATACGCATGTTGTAGGAAACGGACAACTAAACAATCGCCTGTGTACCAAACACCGAAATTCCACCAATCATCTTATGAAAAAATTCAGAGACGCCCAATAGTGATTAAAAAAAAAAAAAAAAAGGGGAAACTAATTTCCGCCACACGCAAATGGCCTTGAATCAGCACTGAATCGTGTTTCGAATACAATTAAAACAAAACAACGGAGTTCACCATCTCCGAAGTCTTAGCGAATCCTCCTGAAAACAGGTAAACCCTGCCATCACATAGTCTCTCCTGTTATACTACACAAAGCACAGAGAGTGAACATGAACAACCTGCCTCATTCCAGATTATAATTTGTCCAAAACTATTTTATGTACCCAAGTAATAGCTTTTATATCCTTTTACTCATGTACGAATTAATTGCTTTTTGTCACTACCACTCTACTTCTACTACTACACTAGTGAACATCGGAATGGTACCTCACTAGTATTCACCTCCACTTGAGCCTTTATTATTACCCTCTGTGTCCAAGTATTGTTGTATGGCTTGATAAAGCTCCTGGAGAGCGAAACGTTGCACAATAAATGTCACATAGTTGCACTTTGTGTCCTTTTACTTTTACATTAGTAGGATAAGTGATTCAAAAGTAGATGTTAGGGAACTTCAGGAGGATTTAGACAAACTCTACTCTTGGTCAGAAAAGTGGAGATGCAGTTCAATGTAGATTTTTTAAATGCAAGGTTTGAAGCTCGAAAGTGCTCAATAACCCTAGCACTTTATAAAGTTAAATAATGTAGAACTTAGCCATACAGATTTGCGAAGAAAAGGACTTGGGGGTTATGGTAAGCTAGCAACTTAAACCAAGCAGCAATGCCTAAGCGTACGTAATAAGGCAAATGATATTACTGGGATTTATTCAAGAAGTGTAAGCAACAGAAGTCAGAGGTCACACTGCAGCTTTATACATCATTAGTAAGCCTCTCACTAGATTATGCAGGCTCAATTCTGGTTCTCCATATTACAGAATGGACATAAATTCGTTAGAAAACATTCAGGTAGGATGACTAATTAATACATAGATTAGAAATCTTCCTTATGAAGAAGATTGAAAGATCTAAGTTTACAATCACTTGTTAGACGAAGGAATGAGGGGAGACCTGATCGAAGTGTTATAAGTGGAAAGAAGGTATTAATAAAGGGGATATTATCAAGTCCTTGAGGATATCTCTCCAGAGAGAACCCGCAGTAATGGATTTAAATTTAGATAAAGTTTAGATTAGAAAGGACATAGGGAAAGTATTGGTTTTGAAATAGGGTGTTGATGAGTGGAACAGTTCTACTAGTTGGGTTATTGAGGCTTGGACTTTGGGTAGTTTCAAATTTAGGTTGGATATGTACATGAGTGGGAGGGGTTGGATTTGAGTGGGACTTGCACATCAGAGCTATTTCTTTGGGTAGCATTGGAAAATTGGGTTGGTCAATGTTTTGTTAGTGGGGCTGAATTGTAAAAGGTCTGCCCTTGTTATGGGCCAAAACAGGCCTGCTGCAGTGTTCTCCTTTCTTATGTTCTTATGTTGAAAGACTGGGGGTCATGGTATAAGCAGAAATCTAAAGCCAAGACAGCAGTGCCTCAGTGTGCGCAACAAGGCCAACAGATTACTTGGATATTTATCTCAAGTGTTTAAGTAAACAGACGTCCAAAAGTTATTTTTACAGCTCTATAATCACTAGGAGGGCCTCATTTAGATTATGCTGCTCAGTTTTGGTCCCCTTTACTACAGGATGGACATGACTCATTAACGAGAACATACAGAGAAGAATGACTAAAATAGATTACTGGGTAAGAACCTCCCGTATGAGATAGACTTAAAGCCTTAAATCTCCACTCTCTGGGAGGCGTTTAGATGAGGGGAGATATCACTGAAGTGTATAAGTGGATGACGGGACATAAACAAGGGAGACATTAATAAGTACTGAGGGTGTCGAAACCAGGTTATAAGAACAGGAATGTGTGTGGTTTAAGTTGGATAAATTTAGATTTAGAAAGGACTTAGGTAAAGTACTGGTTTTTAACAGAGTTGTAGATGCGTGGAAAGTCCTTCCCAGTGGGCTGATGAGGTTGGGACCTTGGGTTAGCTTTAAGAAGAGACTGGAAAGTATATATGAGTGGGTGTGGGAGGGCTGGGTTTGATTGGTGTCAAGGGGTACGGGAGTTATTTTCTTGAGTAGCTTTAGGTAGATGTCGTTTTTGATAAGGCCTGCTCGTATGGGCCAGTAGGCCTTCTGCGGGTTCCTACATTCTTTATGTTATGTTTTATGATTCATATGAGTCTCAATTTCAATTGTGACCTCTTGTTTCTGTGTCCTTCTTGGAACATCCCGTGTGTGTTTGTGTGTGTGGTGTGTGTGTGTGTGTGTGTGTGTGTTGTGTGTGTGGTGTGTGTGTGGTGTGTGTGTGTGTGTGTGGCGGTGTTTGCCCGTGAAATAAGTGTGAGCATGTGAAGGAAGCACAGTAAAATAGGAATAAATTATATATGTTCTTATGGGATAAATGGCATGAGTGAGAGGGGTTGGATTTGAGTAAGGACTTGCATATGAGTGGATAGAGTTAACAGAGCTTTTTCTTGGGGGTTGGCATTTTGAAAATTGGGTTGGGCAAATGTTTTGTTAGTGGGATGGATTGTGAAGGACCTGCCTAGTATGGGCCAACAGGCCTGCTGCAGTGTTCCTACTTTCTTATGTTCTTATGGTGATAGAGCCTAGGACCTTGGGTAGCTTTAAGAAGAGACTGGACAAATATATGAGTGGGAAGGGCTGGGTTTGATTTGTGCCATTGGGTACGGGAGTAAATTCTTGGGTAGCTTTGAGCAGAGGTCATTTTAATAAAGACCTGCCATGTATGGGCCAGTAGGCCTTTTGCAGTGATCCTCCATTCTTATGTTAGTGAAGAAACGGAGGTAGAGGTACTACGCCAGAACATCACAACAGGTTGGATAATGAACATTAAAATGGTATAAAATACCGACAGGTTGTTAGGTAAGACACATATGCAACAGTTAGGTATCTTTATTATGAAACGTTTCGCCTACACAGTAGGCTTCTTCAGTCGAGTACAGAAAAGTTGATAGAAGCAGAAGATACTTGAAGACGATGTAATCAGTCCATCACCCTTAAAGTTTTGAGGTGGTCAGTCCCTCAGTCTGGAGAAGAGCATTGTTCCATAGTATGAAACAATATGGAGATGAAGTGACAGGATGGAGCTTATATAGCGCCAAGAGGTGAGACGTAGGCCACTAGGAGAGGTAACCTGGAGTTTGGTATAAACCTTGGTAATAAATACCGAGAGCTCTTGAGAGCTCTTCGCATCTCCAGCCCTTGTTTTCTAGAAGAAGAATGCACTTACATAACACAAGCCTTTACACGTCTTCAGTTCCCATCTTTCTTCATCCGAAATTGCAGACTCAAGGCACAAGCTATCCTCAACAAACCGCCCATGGAACAGCCCCCTAAACAGTTCATAGTACTCCCATGTGGCAGATGTTGCACGAAATACTCGCCGGGCACTTGCTGTGAGTAACATCAACGTTTCTCACCATAGAAACCATCATCTATCAAGGACCTCACTACGCAAACGCAGCCCCACACTCTATCTTCTACAGCAGGCGTCTACACTTTCCCTTGTGGTTCTGTCCCAAGAAAATATGTAGTGAGACAGGCAGAGATCTTGCAGTCCGCCTGAATGAGCATCGAAAATGCTCCTCTAACAGAGCGGATGTAAGGTACGCCTGTATCCTCCACAGAGACTCCACGGGCATTTGATGAACTGGGACGAGGCACAAAACTCGTTCTCACGAACCAGACCTCAGACGCCGACCGGTGCCTCGAAAGCCTCATAATCACCGTCACCGACACTATAGAACGCAACTCTGGAAACTACAAATTTCAAAAACATTTGGCATACATGATACTTAAGCAAGCACCAACCCAACAACACAGAGTCACATGATTCATCGTTCTACCCGTCCTCATCATAGAAGAGGTTGTTTGATAAGGACCTGCCTCGCATGGCCAGTAGGTAGGCCTTTACAGTTTTTCTCCTTCTATGTTTCTTATGACATTTCTCAGGTCACGTGCGCACTCTCACTCTCCGCCTATATATATAATGTCTTTCATACCTCTGTATGTTAGAAGTGATCAAGGTCCCAAGAACCGAAAGTTTTCTATAAATTATGTTATAGATGTTTGCCTTAGTGTCCTTTCTAAACCAACCTGGAGTTTACTGGAGAGAGTTTCCGGGGGTCAACGCACCGCGGCCGTCTGTTGACCAGGCCCTTGTGGATCAAGAGCCTGATCAACCAGGCTGTTAATGCTGGCTGCACACAAACCAAATCGTACGAGCCAAGCCGGCTGATCAAGAAAGAAACTGACTTTAGGGCTTGTCCAGTGCCAGCTTGAAGACTGCAGGTAGTTTTCTGTGGTAATCCCCCTTATTTGTGTGCTGGGAGGCAGTTGAACAGTCTCGGGCCCCTGACATTTATTGTATGGTCACTTAACGTGCTAGTGACACCCCTTGCTTTTCATGGGGGGGGATGGTGCATCGTCTGCCATGCTCTTTTGCTTTCGTAGTAAGTGATTTTCGTGTGCAAGTTCGGTAATCTAGTCCCCTAGGGATTTTCCAGGTGTTATAATCATGTATCTCTCCCTCCTGCGTTCCAGGGATACAGGTTTAGGAACATCAAGCACTCCCAGTAATTGAGGCGTTTTTCTCACGTTATGGCGCGCCGTGAAAGTTCTCCTGTACATTTTCTAGGTCGGCCAATTTCACCTGCACTTGAAAGGTGCTGTTAGTGTGCAGCATATATCCAGCCTAGATAGAACTGTGCCTGAAGAGTGTCATCATGGGTTGGCCTCCCTGTTTTGAAGGTTCTCAATATCCAGTCCTTCATTTTTCTAGCAGATGCGATGGATACAATGTTATGGTCCTTTGAGGTGAGATCCTCCGACATGATCACTCCAAGGTCTTTGACGTTGGTGTTTCGTCTATTTTGTGACCAGTATTTGTTTTGTACTAGTCGAGATGTTTTCATGGTTTGTTCATGGTGGTTGAGACATTACTCAATTCAAGTTTCTGCTCTCTTGCGCAGTGCTGAAGCTTTGCTGAACTAAGGTGGAGTTGCCCATAACTCACAAACTACTTAACCTCTACAGTTTCTTTGAGTTGTTTTTGTGTCAGTGAAAAAAAACTTTTGGAAAGAGGAGGGGATGCTTTAATATTTCCATTTTAAATTCTGAAGTATTTTCCTAACAGCTGGCTCTCTGGAATTGTATGATGATACTTGCATTACTGGCACATGCTTATATATATTCATTTGGGTAAAGTAGCAATGTTGAATTTATCGAGGACTGGCTATGAAGTTCGGGCTGATTGCAGATGCTAATGAAGGAGGACAAATGCTATGAAAGAAAGTGTGATTGCCTGCATCTTCTGTTACCTAGGGGCCAAGCATGTATTTCGTTATTTGATGCTGACTGAACATTAGGGCCTCTCTACCATTTCTCTCAGTGTCCACAACTCTCGCTTTCACGGTGGGAAGTTGTATGAAGCATGTGATTGTAAATGATCTGAAGAACCTTTACTTGACAAATTAAATGAATCACTGTGAGTATCATCATATACAAGGCAGTGCGGAGAATACCCATCAGAGTCCCAGGGGTTCATTCAACCTCCTCTATGTTGCAGTTGTCATCGCATATTTCCTTCTGTTTTTACTCAAACATCTCTAATTGTTTGATCTATATCGTCATCATGGTATTTTGCAGCTATTCTGGATGGTTGAAGTAGTATACAGCCTTCATATCCATGAGGAAGTTGTACAGTTCCGGCCACGTAAAGGAATTGAAAAACATCTTATCTTCTTCTTGTGGCTCAGTTTTGGGGTCGACTGCCCTAGGTTTCTTCCTGGTCACAAGTGGTACTTTTTCCTGTTGCAAGACTGAGGCTTTCCGTTTACCACCTTTGTACAATATAGCTTGCTCGTCAGTTTTCAAATCTTGAGTAGGACAAGCACACACTTTTACATCGATGACCTTCCTTCCACATTCTTTTCCAGAGCTGTTCTCAAGGGTGAGAATGATGGCAATGGGTCTTTGATTAATACCTACACAGGACCCCAGACACATAAATCGCAGAAGAATGGGAGTGTAGTCGGAGCCATCCTGCCAGGGACCAACTGGTACTACAACTAACAAGCGTCCCGAGGCACTCTTAATATAACGAGCCTCAGGGAGGTCAGGTCCCTCTCAAATCCAGCCGCTCTCACTAGTGGAAGTTGTCGAAGTTGATTGCAGGTCTGTACCAAGATACCCTTGTGTTGCAGTGTCTGACAGATTGAACATTAAAATGGTATAAAATACCGACAGGTTGTTAGGTAAGACACATATGCAACAGTTAGGTATCTTTATTATGAAACGTTTCGCCTACACAGTAGGCTTCTTCAGTCGAGTACAGAAAAGTTGATAGAAGCAGAAGATACTTGAAGACGATGTAATCAGTCCATCACCCTTAAAGTTTTGAGGTGGTCAGTCCCTCAGTCTGGAGAAGAGCATTGTTCCATAGTATGAAACAATATGGAGATGAAGTGACAGGATGGAGCTTATATAGCGCCAAGAGGTGAGACGTAGGCCACTAGGAGAGGTAAGAACTCAGATGTTGAGAGGTCAGGTCCCTCTCAAATCCAGCCGCTCTCACTAGTGGAAGTTGTCGTTACCGTCAAATTACCGCCCAATAAGCCTGACCTCAATTGTAGGCAAATTACTAGAGTCAATTATAGCTGAGATTATAAGAAGCCATCTCGATAAGCATGGCTTGATTAATGATACTCAGCATGGATTCACAAGAGGCCGGTCTTGTCTAACTGTTTTCAGGAGGATTCTTGCTAAGACTTCGGAGATGGTGAAGCTGCCGTTGTTTTGTTTAATTGTATTCGAAACAGCGATCAGTGCTGATTCAGCACTGATTGTATTCGAAACAGCGATCAGTGCTGATTCAGCACTGATCGCTGTTTCGAATACAATTAAACAAAACAACGGCAGCTTCACCATCTCCGAAGTCTTAGCAAGAATCCTCCTGAAAACAGTAAACCCTGCCATCACATAGTCTCTCCTGTTATACTACACAAAGCACAGAGTGAACACTGAAACAAGCTGCCTCACTCCAGTTTATATTTGTCCAACCTATTTTTATGTTACCCAAGTAATAGCTTTTATATCCTTTTACTCATGTACGAATTATTTGCTCTACCATATTGTATTACTTTTGTCACTACCACTACTACTACTACTACTACTACCACTAGTGAACATCGAAATGGTACCTCACTAGTATTCACCTCACTCTGAGCCTTTATATACCCTCTGTGTCCATGTATTGTTTGTAATGGCTTGATAAAGCTCCTGGAGAGCGAAACGTTGCCACAATAAATGTCACATTAGTTGCACTTGTGTCCTTTTAATTTACAACACCTGTATACCACAACTCCATCACACTAGCCTACGCAGACGACATTACACAACTTATCACTCATGCCAATATAGATACACTCACACACAAAACACAAAATGAGGTCGACAGGATAGCCATCTGGGAACAAAAATGGAGGATCAAAACCAATGCAGCTAAATCCAGCATTACATATTTTAACTACAGGAAACGTGATCCTCCATTACCTGTCGAACTCAGAACAGCTGACACCCGCACTTACTTCCCTATCACACAATCTGTCACTGTCCTTGGCGTTAATCTTGACTACCTTCTTCGTTTACACGGACACATTCACTCAAGGCATGCAATAGCTACTAAGGCCCTTGCGGGCCTCTACAAGCTGAAACATGCCTCTCAACGCACCAAACTACACCTCTACAAATCCCTAATACGTCCACTGATAACTTACTCTCCTCTAGCCCTCTCTCTTGCAGCAAAAACAAACAAGGCGCTGCGCTGGGTGCTTGATGTTAGATGGGAGGAGTTCGCCACAAGCGAGTCTCTCCATGCCCAGTTAGACATCCCTGCGCTGAATCTGTACTGGAAGAGGCTCAGTGACAGACAGATAGACAAACTTGAGACACGACATGACTACTGGACCTCTCTCCTTCACGAAGACATTCGCAGACCCACAAACCAACACAACCTTTTCTACTCCTTGCATGATCCTGTTCCTAACCCTACTTACAAATAACCTTGGATCCGCTGACAGGTACCTTCTAAGACAGGTACCATTCTCTGACCCACGTTTGCCTTAGCATTTTTGGGTTAAGACATGGCCCAGTTCTACACTCCTCTCTAGCCCTAAACGTCGCATGTCCCTTCCTCCTCGCTCACCCCACTGGAGTCCTAACAGAAGAGCCTGAATTTCTCTTCTCAATATCTGTCCCACGATCGCCTTCGCTGCTGGGTTAAGCCCTGGCTCATTTTCTACGACTAAGAACACTCCTCTCCAGCGCTATTCTTCGTCTGTCCCGTCTTCCCCGATCATCCCATTTGGGATCTTACCTGAACTTTCGTTCGTTCGTTCGTACTTCATCTCCATATTGTTTCATACTATGGAACAATGCTCTTCTCCAGACTGAGGGACTGACCACCTCAAAACTTTAAGGGTGATGGACTGATTACATCGTCTTCAAGTATCTTCTGCTTCTATCAACTTTTCTGTACTCGACTGAAGAAGCCTACTGTGTAGGCGAAACGTTTCGGAATAAAGTTGTCTAACTGTTGCATATGTGTCTTACCTAACAACCTGTCGGTATTGTATACCATTTTGATGTTCATCTTGTCAGACACTGCAACACGTGGCATCTTAGTACAGAAAACACCTTGGACAAGCTTTTCAAGTGAGAAGTGTTGGATCTGAGAGGGACATGACCTCTCAGTGGCCTCTCACTACTACTACTACTACTACTACTACTACTACTACTACTACGACCCTGCACCTCTCCTTCCGACAGTATTTAAGTCTCCGCACTGTCGCTTGATCTTCAGATAGTTCCTGACTATGGAACTGAACTTCTCCAGGCCGAGGGACTGACAACCTCAAATTCTACGACTTGAAGGGTGATGGACTGATTACATCGTCTTCACATCTCTACTGTTCCTGCCTACTTTCTGTATTCGACTGAAGAAGCCTACTGTGTAGGCGAAACGTTTCGGAATAAAGTTGTCTAACTGTTGCATATGTGTCTTACCTAACAACCTGTCGGTATTGTATACCATTTTGATGTTCAACTTCCACTAGTGAGAGCGGCTGGATTTGAGAGGGACCTGACCTCTCAACATCTGAGTTCTTACCTCTCCTAGTGGCCTACGTCTCACCTCTTGGCGCTATATAAGCTCCATCCTGTCACTTCATCTCCATATTGTTTCATACTATGGAACAATGCTCTTCTCCAGACTGAGGGACTGACCACCTCAAAACTTTAAGGGTGATGGACTGATTACATCGTCTTCAAGTATCTTCTGCTTCTATCAACTTTTCTGTACTCGACTGAAGAAGCTACTGTGTAGGCGAAACGTTTCATAATAAAGATACCTAACTGTTGCATATGTGTCTTACCTAACAACAGGTTGGATAATCAGCAGGTTACTTCCAGGTAGTCATCTATGCGTGGTTTTGGGGAGTCAGATGCGAGTTCCAGGCACCGCCAGCTGTTTTGTGAACAGTCCAGTCTCTTAGTTTGAAAAGGAATATGCTAATAAGTACTCAATAACGAACTGTAATTGGTAATTTAAAATAGAAGCCAGGTGCCTATTAGACTAGAGCCTCTAAAAAGAAGGATAAGCATAGGGAACTTCAGGAGGATTTAATGTTAGGGAACTTCAGGAGGATTTATGCTAGGGAACTTCAGGAGGATTTAAACAAACTCTACTCTTGGTCAGAAAAGTGGCAGATGCAGTTCAATGTAGATAAATGCAAGGTTCTGAAGCTCGGGAGTGTCCATAACCCTAGCACTTATAAGTTAAATAATGTAGAACTTAGCCATACAGATTGCGAAAAGGACTTGGGGGTTATGGTAAGCAGCAACCTTAAACCAAGACAGCAATGCCTAAGCGTACGTAATAAGGCAAATAGATTACTGGGATTTATATCAAGAAGTGTAAGCAACAGAAGTCCAGAGGTCATACTGCAGCTTTATACATCATTAGTAAGGCCTCACCTAGATTATGCAGCTCAATTCTGGTCTCCTTATTACAGAATGGACATAAATTCGTTAGAAAACATTCAGCGTAGGATGACTAAATTAATACATAGCATTAGAAATCTTCCTTTATGAAGAAAGATTGAAGACTCTTAAGTTACATTCACTTGTTAGACGAAGAATGAGGGGAGACCTGATCGAAGTGTATAAGTGGAAGATAGAACATAAGAACATAAGAATGTAGGAACACTGCAGAAGGCCTACTGGCCCATACGAGGCAGGTCCTTATCAAAACGACATCTACCTAAAGCTACTCAAGAAACAACTCCCGCACCCCCCAACACCAATCAAACCCAGCCCCTCCCACTCATATATTTGTCCAGTCTCTTCTTAAAGCTACCCAAGGTCCTAGCCTCTATCACCCCACTGGGAAGACTGTTCCACGCATCTACAACTCTGTTAGAAAACCAGTACTTACCTATGTCCTTTCTAAATCTAAATTTATCCAACTTAAATCCATTATTCCTGGTTCTTACCTGGTTTCGACACCCTCAGTACTTTATTAATGTCTCCCTTGTTTATGCCCGTCATCCACTTATACACTTCAATGATATCTCCCCTCATTCTCCGCCTCTCCAGAGAGTGGAGATTTAAGGCTTTAAGTCTATCTTGTAATAAAGTTGGTAGAATTACCGACAATATGTAAAGTAAAAGGACACAAGTGCAACTAATGTGACATTTATTGTGGCAACGTTTCGCTCTCCAGGAGCTTTATCAAGTCATACGGGAGGTTCCTTACACAGTAAATCATTTTAGTCATTCTTCTCTGTATGTTCTCTAATGAGTCTATGTCCATCCTGTAGTAAGGGGACCAAAACTGAGCAGCATAATCTAAATGAGGCCTCACTAGTGATGTATAGAGCTGTAAAATAACTTTTGGACTTCTGTTACTTATACTTCTTGAGATAAATCCAAGTAATCTGTTGGCCTTGTTGCGCACACTGAGGCACTGCTGTCTTGGCTTTAGATTTCTGCTTACCATGACTCCCAAGTCTTTTTCACATTCTGTATGACAAAGCTCTACTTCACCTAGATTATAGCTTCGAGGGTTATTTTCATTACCAAGGGCAAGTACCTTACACTTATCCACATTAAACTTCATCTGCCATTTCTCAGACCAAGACATTAATTTGTTCAAATCGTCCTGGAGTTCATTGATATCCTCCTCAGAGTGAATTATACGGCCTATCTTTGTATCATCAGCAAACTTACTCATGTCACTAGTAATCCCTTCATCAAGGTCATTAATGTAAATTATGAACAAGAGAGGGCCTAAAACTGATCCTTGTGGAACGCCACTAGAGACTAATCCCCATTCAGATTTCACTCCATTAATGGTAACTCTCTGCTTTCTATTGGTAAGCCATGCCTCAATCCATGCTAGAACTTTACCTCCTATACCATGAGCTGCCACTTTTCTTAAGAGTCTCTTGTGAGGTACTCTGTCGAAGGCTTTACTAAAATCCAAATAAACAATATCATATTCCTTATCACTGTCAACTGCCTCAAATGTTCTATTGAAGAACGTCAGTATTAATAAAGGGGATATTAACAAGGTCTTGAGGATATCTCTCCAAGAGAGAACCCGCAGTAATGGATTTAAATTAGATAAGTTTAGATTTAGAAAGGACATAGGAAAGTATTGGTTTGCAAATAGGAACAGTCTACCTAGTTGGGTTATTGAGGCTAGGACTTTGGGTAGTTTCAAATTTAGGTTGGATAAGTACATGAGTGGGAGGGGTTGGATTTGAGTGGGACTTGCACATCGGAGCTTGTTTCTTGGGTTGCATTGAAAATTGGGTTGGTCAAATGTTTGTTAGTGGAGTGAATTGTAAAGGACCTGCCTAGTATGGGCCAACAGGCCTGCCCCAGTGTTCCTCCTTTCTTATGTTCTTATGTTCTTATGTTCATAGAAGGTACCAGCTGGTTGTTGGGTCAAGGTCAGGTCAGGAAAGCACAACACCACCTGTAATACGCGAACAGCGCACACACTCTAACATATCCTAACACGTCCACCCGCCCCCTCCTACACACACACACACACACTCCAACCCACTAACAGACTTACACAAACCATACCCCCGGCCGGGATTGAACCCGCGGTCATAGAGTCTCAAAACTCCAGCCCGTCGCGTTAGCCACTAGACCAGCTAGCCACAATAAGATTCATCCAACTAGGTATATTTCTACACCATAGGAAGGTTAGCACAGGCACCTCTGTGACCACAAATGCAAGTTTTTACAGACGAATCTCCAGCTAGCGTGGCCGTGACGAACTCTAGCTCAAGTCCCTTCACTGCCGTCAGCATGACTTAAGAAATCGTAATGACACGATTGCAAACAAACCATACCCCCGGCCGGGATTGAACCCGCGGTCATAGAGTCTCAAAACTCCAGCCCGTCGCGTTAGCCACTAGACCAGCTAGCCACAATAAGATTCATCCAACTAGGTATATTTCTACACCATAGGAAGGTTAGCACAGGCACCTCTGTGACCACAATGCAAGTTTTTACAGACGAATCTCCAGCTACGTGGGCCGTGACGAACTCTAGCTCAAGTCCCTTCACTGCCGTCAGCATGACTTAAGAAATCGTAATGACACGATTGCAAACAAACCATACCCCCGGCCGGGGGTATGGTCATGCTGACGGCAGTGAAGGGACTTGAGCTAGAGTTCGTCACGGCCACGCTAGCTGGAGATTCGTCTGTAAAAACTTGCATTTGTGGTCACAGAGGTGCCTGTGCTAACCTTCCTATGGTGTAGAAATATACCTAGTGGATGAATCTTATTGTGGGCTAGCTGGTCTAGTGGCTAACGCGACGGGCTGGAGTTTTGAGACTCTATGACCGCGGGTTCAATCCCGGCCGGGGTATGGTTGTTTCATCGTTCTTTTCGATTTCTTAAATCATGCTGACAGAATTGTTCCTAACTGAGTAGTTCACGTTAGTTTTGTGAATGTTAGTTTGAGAAAATTTGTAAATCACAAACTGCACAGAAATTAAATTAGTTGAAAGATTCTGATATGTTTGTTCTATACTGGATTCTCACCCCTCCAACGAGCTGTCATGGTGTAGGTGAAGGATTTTTTTTCTAAAGAATTATAGCCGCACTCCTTTTCCTCGACTTACACAAAAGTATCTCCCTTTCCACAGGTATTATTCCAGTGGGTTAGGTGCTTCTGACTGGATACAACAACAACAACAGTAGTAGTAACCTAATGTATTGCGGGGGCTGCAAAATATGAAGTCTACCTGGAGAGGGTTTCGGGGGTCAACGCCCCCGCGGCCCGGTCTGAGACCAGGCCTCGTGGTGGATCAACCAGGCTGTTACTACTGGCCTCATGCAAACTGACGTACGAACCACAGCCCAGCTGATCAGGTACTGACTGTAGGTGCCTGTCCAGTGCCTTTTTGAAGACAGCCAGGGGTCTATTGGGTAATACCCCGTATGTATGTGGGAGGGCAGTTGAACAGTCTTGGGCCTGCGACACTTATTGTGTTGTATCGCAGTGTATTCGTCCCCCCCTTGGCCCTGCTTTTCATTGGGGGAATGCTGCATCTCCTGCCAAGTCTTTTTGCGTTTTCATAGGGAGCGAATTTTTCGTGTGCAAGTTTGGTACTAATACCACTAGGATTTTTCCAAGTGTATATTATATCTTATATCTCGCTGCGTATCAGGAAATACAGATGAAGGACTCCACCGTTACCAGTAATTTAGGTGACTTATCGTTACTTTTGTGTGCTGTGAAAGTCTTAGTACATCTCCAGCGACAGCCAATTTCGCAATGCTTAAAGGGGGCAGTTAGTGTACAGAGTATCCAGTCTAGAAGAGACAAAAGTGATTTTTTTTTATATTTTATTTAAAGAACAGTATACATATGAAAAAACATACAATGAGAACATACATCAAACGATTTTTTTTTCAACAGTGTTTATAAAAGGATTAAACACATTCAAAACTTCAACATCATAAGAGTATTAGGACCAAAAACCTGGACTAACTTACCACTCAACGCCTATATACAACTCAAAAAACCCAAAATTATAAACTTAACAGCTCTCACACTGCAATGTCCCAAAGGCTAGTTATCACATTTCTCATTACTGGAATTCAAAAAAGTAACATAAGTGATAACATAAGTGTATAAACAGAAGTGATATAATAAGTGATAACAAACAAATATATGGAAACCCTGACAGGAACGGATACATTTGATTCACATACAACTGTATTTTACATCATCGTATAATAATCAAGTTTAATTTTTTATTATTATATTTATCCTCATACAGACATTTTTTTTTTTATATTTTATTTAAAACACTTCAAGTAACAATAGAACAATTAGAAGGTACAATAAAATTCATAATTACTCCACGAGTAATATAATAGTTTTTAGTATACAATCCAAGAGTTAGGTACATAGTTATGACAGGAATCAATTGCTAAGTTCCTTAACTACACGTACAATCATTATTAACACCCTATGTGTAGGGGCATAAGGTCGAATGTGGAATTATTGGACTTACCCCCGCTGTCGAGATTTCTGTTCCCCTTCACACATACAATGTTACATTATCATCTAACCATTGAAAACTTTAATTAGGAGTACATTAATACCTTTTGACTCTGTCTACTTTCCAGTATGCAATACCTTACTGGTATTAGACACCATGTCGGTCAATGATACAATTGTAAGTATAAAATTTACATCGGTCAAAAAAACCTCCATAATCTACTTTTTAAAATGGTCATAGCTTTTTTTTTGTGTGTGATGTGTTAATTGTAGCCAAAATGCAAAAAAGCAGTACCCCCCCCAAAACAGTACATTACAACATGATTTAAAACACCGTTATCCATAACCAACTCGACAAGCTCAGTTATTGGACCCAATGTTCTATGAATAAAATAATATTTTTTTTTTTGTTAAATTTTGTGTTGATACCAACGTGCATTCTAATTACTTAAAACGCGATCCTAAGGGCTCGGTATCCTGGCTTTCAAGGAAATTTTTTAACTCCAGTGACAGAAACCATCAGGCTTGAAATGTAACACTGGAAACCACCACTTTTATCTCACTATGACAAAACAGTCACGTGAAACATGGCGTACATCCCATACCTTATTCTCACTACCTTCCTATTACACACTACATCAGTTCCAGAGGAAACACCAAACAACCCCCCCTTTACATCCACCCCAATAAGGAGTCCCAGCACTCCTTTGTCCATCCTAAAGGGACCCCGCCTTAGCGGATCCACCAGTGAGGTTCCGAAACCCCTTCGGGAAACTTTTTTCCCAGGACGCCCCATAAACCAGCATATTCCACACTTGTCTATAGAATCTAGCGCCAATGCTTTTATCTCATATCACCCTTAATCCCTCATTCCCCATTTGAAATGTCCAGATATTCCACCTAGGATATACATTATAGCCCTTCCAAAATCCTAGGCACTCCCCTTACATCTAGTAGTAAAGCCCTTTAAAAAAGCGGCAAACGGACCCCCCCCCCCCCAACTGTCTGATAACCACACCCATCCATGATCTCACCCCCTCCAGGAGGTACAAAGAAGACCACCATGAAACGCGTTTCAACATCACACAAAACTGACAAAAAGCTCTTCACAAACCCCATACTAGTATCACCTCCTTGGAAGCCAGAATCCCCTTGATAAACCTATATACTAATTCTCCTTACTCTAGCGGTATCCGAAGCTTACTAAAATCTTTCAAATAACCCCCAATCATACGATGATACACGGGCTACCCTTGGCATAATCCTTGACCTTTCATACCCTCACCAACCGTTTCACTTTGATTTTATCCTCCTGGTTGCACTGTCTTAAAAATCTCAACATATCTTCATCAAACCTAAGTCCTTCCCACTCACCATTTACGTGCCTCCTCCATAACTCCTTCATACTTTAGCGCCCCTCACCACACCTTCTCATTACTCACTTGTTATATACAGCCATTACTCTCAGTCCTAAGGCAAAAACCTAACCCAATTTCCGAACATCCGTCATAACTACCTCCTTCTTATACCTTGCCCTCCAAAAATCCCACACTAACTCAGCCACCCTCCTTTGCATTTCCACAATATCTCGTACCTCCTAAGGGAAAAAAACCTCTCCACCCCCATACTTGCTAAGACAAGTGAATTTACCACACTACCTTGATGTAAAGCTAAGTCCCTGACTTAAACCTCCGATTCTACTTAAAAAACCTTACACGTGACAGACTCGAATATTTACCCTTCTGCATGCTGCACTTCCGCCAAATACCATAACCACACTACCTTGATTCTGTCAACCATGTCCATCCTAACATCCCCAAGGCCCCCCCCCTTCCAATTACGACCTATAGTAACCTTGATTTCACCGTATTAATCTCATTCGGTATTCATACCAACAATCTGAATCACTTCCCACCCTCCTTAACTCCTCTTACCCTTAGCAAACCGTAGTATCATCCAAATAACCAACGTTGCCCCCTTTGCACCCCTTCGATCTCCTGATTTGTTCATCACCCTCTCAACAGAATTCATAAATGGATTCTGCATCACACGCAAAAGAGCAGCTGTGACAACGGACAGCCCTGCCTCAACTACTCTCATTGGTTCACTTTTACCAAACTCCCATTGACCTGTACCTCTCTCTGCCCCATCATACAGAGTGTTCACCCAACCTCACTACCCCTCCGAAACCCCAAAACCGCTCTAAGCAAACCCCTCACTAAGACACTTCTGTCCACGCAATCATAGCATTCACCCAAATCTAAAACTATGTATTCCCCCTACGTACATCTCTCTAGAAAATCCTAATCAAAACCATGTCCATCTCGATCTTCTTCCGGAATTCCCAACTGTCCCCTATGTAAACTAAACCCAAACACTTACTCATTTTCTGTTGCCCAACCGTAGCAAAAATCTTGTATCCGAGCACATTTAACGTAATCGCTCCGGTAATCATTCAAAACTCTGGCATGCTTCTTTTTGGGCAAACTCACCCGTGACACCGTTCTTTGTGATTTCCCCATCATACCACTACTTAACATACACTTCCAAAACCCCACCAGACAATGCCGTACACTCCCCAATGATACCCTATAAAAATCGTTTGGTATTCCGTCTTTGCCTGGGTTTTACCTGGCACATCCCCAATACTGCCTCCTCTACCTCCTCTCCCAGAAATATACCCCTTGATTCTGTCACTGTCCTGCTCACTTAATACCCTAATAACCTTCATCCCAAACGTCTCTCACCCACTCCCCGCCAACCTCCTCACTTCTCCCTTAATCCCTACAATCTGCATACAAACTAATTATTTTCCGTGTGGATAGGCCTTGACCTCCTCGAAACCACCCCCCCTTGTACCTGCCTCATATACGCCAAGGTGGTTCTTCGCCTGCCGTTCCTTAAACTCTTATTACAAAACGATGCATATCCCCCTTAAAAATCATCAAACCCTGCCCTACTCGGATTTGCTCAATTTTTCATGTGAAGTTCCGCCAACTTTGTGCAAACGTTCCATGTCTCACTCCGCCCCAACCCGTTCCTCTGCATAACAGTCATTTAACTGACCTCAGTATAATTTTGTTGGCCAAAGGCTCCACCTCGCCATCCTCCTTACCCCGTACTAAAAAAATTTCGCGATTTCAACTTTAGCCTCATTTCCACCATTCACAGCAAAATCCATTTCATATTCCTAGTCTCCCAAAGGATTTCACCAATCTTCAAAACCCTGTAGGGTCACCCTCGCCCTAAGTAGCCTCACAATTTAATTTCCAGTATCTGCATAAACTTCTCACTTGCCATTCAACCCTCAATCTGCTATAACAGCACGCTGATCAGAAAAACCCACATCGATAGTCCGTCACCATCTCCACACCTTATGCTGCCTAACATAAAATCCCATAATCTAACCGTGGCCTCATTCCCCTACGAATAAAAGTGTGTCCACTCCATATCCCCTACTTCCCCACCTAAATCTACACTCAACATCTCGCAAAACATCCCGTAGAAACCCAAAAACACAACCCGCCCCCCACGGTCACACATCACCATTCCTAATACACAATTCCAATCCCCACCAATCACCGTAAAAGCAGGTAAAACTCGCAAGTGATATACCAGAACCTCGCGTACAAAATCCACCTTCCCCTTGCATTACTAGTTGCTGGATGTACAACCTACAAACACTATCCCTCCTGTCCCCCCAAAAAACCCATCCACCCTGACAACCCTCCCAACCCCCCGTCCTCCCAAACCAGGATCATCTAAGGACTGGTCTCTTAACCGCCACAGCCACACCTCCTTTCAACCTCAAAGGCATCACATGTAAACAACCTTTAACTTTCTAACAACAGTCACAGCATCCTAACCTATGGTTATGTTCTGCAAAACAGACCTCCAATACTAAATCTCCTCAAAACCACTCTAACCATACCCTCTTGAACCTCGTTTTAAGACCCGTTTACATTGAAGTTACACACCTGAATTTTACAAGAAGGCGGCTTACCCCTATGCCGTGAGGCTTACTTGGTCCTCCTTTTCATAGGTTTCGGTTCTTCTCTATCAATCCCTCGTTCCTGCCTTCCACAACCCTCCTGGTCCCTTCCCGCCTCGCTTGCCACTGCCCCCCCCTCCTCCCGGACTTGCCTTTGCTACCACAGCTGCCCACATCTTCATCCCAGGGCCTCTGCGCTGGTGTGAGGACTTCGTCCATGTCTGATAGCCACCGCTGATCTCTTGCGGGAGCTACCCTTACACACATTTTCTTCTGCAACAATCTTCTTGATGGACCTTCCCACCACCCACATTGCTCTCCTTTTCGAACCTCACTCAAGTTTCCTTTACCCTCTTCTGTTCCGCCATCTCCTTTGTCATCACCTGACCTCACATCACTTTCCAACCATGCTCGACTCTTCCAAAAAATCCTTTAAGACAGCCTCAATCCCGTCCTGAGCTGACTCTGCAGTACTAACGGTCTGTCTGACAGCGTATTCCCTCCCACCCGTTTCCACTGGCTTAGTGTAGCACACGTCTCCATAAACCACCTCTGCCTTGTCGACTCCTCATCATAGGCCTGTACCGGCTTTCACTTCACCCCGTCATAACGTCCGCGGCCTTCTAATGGCGTATCCACAGAAGCGTCTCTGACGCCCTAGGGCCCTGTCTCTGGCATTGTGCCACCATAGTGCTCATAAGAGTCACATAACGCACGTCTTCCTTGCCCCGCATTGTGTACAAAAACTTGTGTCTATGGTTTGCAAAAGTAACAAATGATGTATGCCTCCTCAGGGTCATTTCAGTGTGAAGGTTCCTTCCAGGCATCCCTCATAAGGGCCGTCCTCACATCCCATGATCCGTCGAGTGTACAGTTCCATAACCCAATGAACCATCTAGTAGGCTGTCTGCTGTTGCCTCAAGAAAGGTTTCATTCTTACCTTCACCCATAGTAAAACTACTTAGACACATATTGCAAGCCTACTTCCACTGCCGAATTGATACTCATCCGTCTTTCTTGTAATTCGTTCTACAATGGATAGAGTAGAAGTCAGCCCTCATGAAGCTTCACGAAGACCCTTGACATTCCATTTCAGTGCCCACATAAGCTCTTCATTGGGGATGCCATAAAAAGTCCCTGATAATGCCTTGGCAGGACGAACGTTCATCGTGTCGTTGCTTAAGATCCTCTAACCAGCTGAATGCCAGGTCAGTATTTATGCGCCGGTACAGGTCGGGTCCGCCCCATCTGGTGCTTATGCTATGGTTTTTCCTCACCAGGTGGCGTGCAAGAGAACCTGTAGAAGCGTCCTCTCTCCCCGCTGGTCGAGAGACGAATGTACAAGATGATTTGAAAGAGAATCATCATGGTTTGGCGTCCCTAGTTTTGAGGTTCTTCATTATCTTTCTATCATTTTCCTAGCAGTGCAGTACGGGCAACTGTAGCTGTGAGGGAAAAGTTCATAGATTAGGTATATGAAGAATATATTTAGTATCAGTAGTTTACTGCCGGCTTCTGTTAGGTAGGGTAAGTCAATCTCCCGTTTTTCCAGCCTTTTCTCCCTCTCCCTGAAATTGATGTTTGTCTGCCGGTACTTAGTTAGGTAGGGTAGTCACGCTCCCGTTTTTCCGCCTTTTCTCCCCTCCTCCCTGAATTGATAGTTTGTCTGCCGGCTACTTGGTTAAGGTAGGGTCAGTCTAGCTCCCGCTATCCCTTACCCTCGTCTTCTCCCCCCCCGAAGGTGAAGTGGGGGCTCGGGATTTAATACAGTAAATCACTAGACTCCAAGATCCAACTCTCTGTAAGTACTGCCTGCCTTGGATTCTAGTGGATTATTGCGTTAAGCTTCACTTTTGACTATAATAAACTGTAGTTCTTCCAGTCTTGCTCGAAGGTTGACTGTTGTAATAATCACTAGTCTTTTGATTATTGTGAACACTTGAAGAGTGGTTTATTTAGCAGTGGGTAACCTGTCTTCTTTCCAGCTTGGATGTTTAGAGAGGTCACCTGGAATCACGAGTAGAACGGGATGGTGTAGGATAACGTCCAGAGACTTTGCCAATTTGATCTCATACCTGTGCACCTGTATGGAAAATTGCAGGACGTAACTCCACACAGCATTGCAGCGGTTTAAAGAACCTGCTTTCCTGTCCTCAGGGGATAGAAACTTCATGGTATACTGTGAAGAACTAGCCAGTAGGATGTGTCAACAACACCTGCGGACCCCCCCCCCCCCCCCCCCCTTATCAGCAACGGCTACGGTTTCAACAACGTGTCACCAAACCAGACTCCATTGTAGATATTAATGTTGAAGTTCAAATGTTATTTTATTATTTCATTTTTCATTTTTCTTTCAAATAGGATGATACCTTTCAGGTTTTGTTGTTTTATGTTTGAATTAATAAATAGTGTTTATCTTTGTGGATTATTATTTCATTTTCTATTCATTAATTTTCCTGAGGAGAGTCTAGGCCTGAGTAATACTGTCTGAAGTTGTTACGGGCTGAGTAAGCTTCACAAGTGGCAACCTTGCCTGGATACAACTCTACTGAATCAAGATTCAACTCCAACTCGAATCTACATTGGAAACTTCAACGCTGCATCACACAGACGGTTACACCCAGCAATGAGTAATCATTCTCTAGGGTCTAGGACTACAGTACAGGTATTTGAAAGATTTGGTGATTGTTATAGTCTCAATATATTGTAAGTCAAGTCAGGCAGGAATATATATTTAATTCTGCACTTTTTGGAGCTTGAACACTTTGGAGGATTAGACTTAGGGGACCCGAGATTTTTCCTGTGACAAATTGTTTCACTTGGAGCTCTTGATTGTATCAGGGAAAACTGTCATAGGACACTCTTGATTTGTTGGTGAGACGATTGGATGGTCAAGGGACCCATTTACTTACTGTTTGCTCAGAGCCGGCACTAGGAACCCTTCATTTTCGTTAATACATATTGTTTATTGGAAGCAGGGTTCGAGCCCTTGGTTTATTTACAGCTTGTGCGGTGCAGGAATTGAACCCTCCGTTTTTCTTTAATACCCGTTTCATTTCCCCTTGATAGTTTAAGTTATTCTTGCAAGTTGGATGAATACCAGTTTTGGATGAATGCTGGTAGTAAGTTAGAATACAGGTAAAAATTTAGAATCTTTCATTAGTGCTAAGATCCAGGAAAGACTGAAAGAGAGAGAATGAGAGAGAAGAAAGACAGTTTGAAAGGGAAAGAGGAAGAAGGACAAGGAGAGAGAGAGAATAGAAGAGAAGGATGAATAAGGTGAGAGAGAATTGAAAGAGAAGAGAAAAAGGAGAAAGAGAAAACCTTGAAAGACAGGAGAAAAAAGGAGGAGAGAGAGAATTGAGAGAGAGAGAAATCCAAGAAAGCAGTTAGAAAGAGAGCGAGAAGACCAAAAAGCGCGAGATAGACTTTGATCGTGAGGAAAGAGCTAAAGTACGTGAGGAAAGGTTAAATTAAGGCGACTTGAGGAAAAGTGCAAAAGGATAGAGTAGTGAGGAAAAAGCTAGAAGAAACTTGAGTTAATTAGAGAGAAAAGGTCGTGAGCTCGAAAATCTCGCCTTGAATTAGAGAATAAAAAGTTAACTTTTACACAACAATTTAGAGGAGGAGTATGGAACAAGTGCAGTCAGTGCACATAATTCCAACACCTAATTTACCTCCCTTCAGAGGGGGAGAAGGACATAATCTTCTACCTTATCAGGTTTGAAAATACCGCTTACCTCGGTGAATGGCCCTTTTTGGCCTGCTGCACCTGGGCTACCAGGTTTTGGAATGTTATTTTCTGTACAGCCTTAAATATCTATGCAACTTTGTTCTAGGATATATATGTAATATAACTACTAAAGAAGGCATCTTAAAGCATATCTAAAAACCACTATTTTCTTACAGGAATGATTTCAGTATATGCCCACCTTACAGCCTGGACAGGAACTTTAACTGTTGACAGGTAACCACTTCTTTCGTTTGTTCGACTTTTGGGCTAGAGTTCAGGAATTGATCACAGTTATGAATCTCTTCGAGACTTCATGGTTGCTGACAGTTCCTGACAGCTCTTCCCCACCAGATTCGAACAATTTCATCAGAGATCGTAACCTGATTAAAGCTGAGAAGTTGCTGAGGTGCTGACCTGTATGCGGAGGCTCGACAATTCCTATAAAGACTAAAAGGGTTCGAACCCTAAGGGCAAAGGGTTTCATCAGCCTAAGAAACTCAATACCCTCTAGTTGGAAAGTAAAGTGACCTCTTTTATTCCGGTTTGTCATTTGTGTGGTGTTAAGGGACATAAAACGTCCTGATGTCCTCTAAGAAGGTTCAAAATGTTCTGGAAGTTGTTTTAAAAGAAACTGTAATGACCAAGCTACCCTTCTGTGCAGGAACAGTAATGCGACCTTAATGTATCTACCATTTTACGAGACGTGGATGCACATGTATGTCATTTCTGATAAGCTCTACCCTAATCTTAAAGAAAACTCATTCCTCTGCCTATACTTTAGACTACTTGGGACCGTACAGACATTTTCTACCATCCGTGTTACATTAGGTCTAATGGTTCAAGGTTGGTCTGGAAGCCGTACTAGCTCCCAATCACGTCTTGCTCCGTACTAATAGGTAATGGTAAATGTGCCATCTTCCTTTGAGCTTGACCTGTCAGCACAAAGATGGACACAAGTGTTCTCAGATCCTCTTCCTGTAGAGTCAGATGCCGCTCGAAAGTTTCAGGTGAGACAATGTCTCGCGAGATTCATGGGGGATTAAAATAACCAGTGATGCTTCTTCGAAAGCGAGGTAGTAGGATCCACAGGTTCACTTGTTAGATGAACGTGAAGATATCACCGCCGGAACCATAAATGTCTTGTCTAGGGCTCTGACCAAAGCCGGCTTCTCCTACTGTAATCCTTTGGATTTTCCCTGACCCTTTAAAGCCTGTGACATTTCGAATGGACTCCTTTGTCAAGTCTACACGTAATTGCCTTCTCTTCAGGAATTGCCATATGCGCCTAACAAAATCAGTTATCAAATGGAAAAACTTTTCTTATAAATTTGATATATAAAAGGTATATTGTACAAGTCAGTATTCAAATTAAATTCAGATGGGATAGACTATTCCATCTTAGTTGTTCCAAGTCAATGCAGAGAGACTGTTCTTAAAATGGCTCATGACCTGCCAGTGGCCGGACATTTCTCGCATCGTAAAACTTTAAATAAAATTAGGGAAACCTATTTTTGGCCAAAATGTCCTCAGATGTCACTACTATTGTAGATCGTGTAAAGTTTGCCAACTGTCATCCTCCCGAGGTACCAGGCGAGTACCTATGGTCAAAATGCCATCTTTACGGTACCTTTCGAAAGAGTAGCTATTGACATCGTTGGTCCTTTAGCTCCACTTTCACTGGGGGACATAGATATATATTAACATTAGTTATTTGCTCGAGGTTTCCCTGAAGCCGTTTCCCTTAAAGACCATAACTACTACAGATGTGGCTGAAGCCCTTTTGTCCATCTTCTCCAGAGTGGGCATGCCTAGAGAAATTTTGTCTGACCTGGGACACAATTCACATCTGAACTTAATGCAACATCTTTACCAACTTCTGGGAGGAGTGAAGCCTCTCTTCACCACACCCTAATTCATCCCAGCTGTAATGGGAGGATTGAGCGCCAGCATTCGATTCTCAAGTCCATTTTAAGGAAACTTTGCTCCCTTAAACCTAAGGAGTGGCATCGTTACCTACCCTGTGCTTTGTTTGCCATGAGGGAAGTTCCCAGTGACTCTTTGGGGTTTTCACCTTTTGAACTTCTCTATGGTAGACAGGCCAGGGTCCACTGTCCATCCTTCATGACTTATGGACTAATGAGGAGGTAAATGCTGAGGTTCAGTCTTCTTACCAGTTTTCTCCTTGACCTTAGATCAAACTTGAGGAGACCTCTGACATAGTTTCGAAAAACCTAAGCTTGTCAATGGACCAGTTACAAAACCTATTTTGATCCAAAAGTCAGAGGAGAAGTTTTAAAGTAGGGGATGAAGTTCTTGTACTTTTGCCTATCAAGTCAAAAATTATTAGTAGCATGGAAAGGTCCATATAAAGTATTAAAATTTGTGGGAAAGTTGACTACCTCATAGAAGTCAAGGGAAACCTAAGCTTTATCATATCAACATCCTTAAGAAATATTACCGAAGAAATTCGGTTAACTGCCTTAACAACTTTGACTTAGTTTTTCCACACGAACTTGATAAGACAACTGAAGAATGTAAAGTGTGGTAATTGACACCTCTAACTTAGACTATGATGAAGAACTACATGACTTGGTGACTCTTGACCACTCGGACGCAACCAACATTAATATTAATGAATCTTTGGATGACCATAAGAGACATGAACTACTTCAATGTGTTGAGTAACTTTTCAGACGTCTTTGGGGACGAGACATTCCAGGTGTTCACCGAGCGTTCCACGGTATCCATAAGATTGTACTTTAGTGACAGAATACATCCCTATCAAACGAAATTTAAACCCAGTTCTAGTTCACCTATAGGGATGCTTAGACCCGAGCGGAGACTAATTACTAAAACTAAAGATCATTGAGAACCTTTCAGTATCCTGCAAATTGCACACCCGTAGTCATGGTAAGAATGAGGATAATTCATATAGACTTGCTATTGACTTCAGAGGCCTTAATGCTAGTAACTCGGTGGGATTGCAGTAGCCTAAGCCTTAATAGATAGCTATCCTACACAGAATATTAAGACGCATTCTTCTTTTCAGAGATTGATATTGCTCAGCTCATCATCCATCTTTCTAAAGCAGTAACCGACCGCTTTTCCTACAAACACAAAGGACTGATGCAAATAGACTATGCCCTTCTGGTTTGGTAAACTGACCTGTGCTACCACGTGAGACTGATGAAAAAGGTCTTGGGTAATATGCCAAATGTTTCATTTAATTTTTGATAACATTTACGTAATACATCTATCCACGGTGGGGCGAACAATCCAAACAATAACATCAGTTGCGTAGGTTACGCTCACATGGCCCTCGACAGCCAAGCCGAAAAGAAATGCTTCCTTTGGTAAAACAAGATTAGATATCTTGGGACTGATACTTTCAATAACTCTCGCAGCCCTCTCACCCGGTAAGATAAAAGCATTATTAGAATTTAAATTCCCCAAAAGTACCAAGAAGCTCATGCGTAGCTTTCTTGTTTCTGAAATTTTTTAGCACGTGTTTATATCCCGAACCTTACTGATATTACAGGCATCTTATCCATTAACCGAACTTCCTTAAAAAGTCAGACTGAAGGAACCTCTTGTGAACTTTCCCGTCTAGCTCGGGAAAAGTTTAATGAATAAAAAGAATCTTATCGCAAGACCCTATACTTAAGTTCCAGATATTATAAAAACATTTTGTTTAAGACTGAGCCTCCAAAAGCTGGCTTAGGTGCGGTGTTACTACAATAGACCATGATGGTACTCCCTGTCCCTGTAGCTTCCTACCTTAAACTCCTACCCCACAGAAACAAGATACTCCACAAGTAGAAAAGGAATGTTTGGCTCTTGTGTGGGGTATCTCCAACCTTAAATTTTATTGCTGGGAAAAGAATTCATTTTTAGAAACGGACCACTAACCTTTGTAAACCTAGAACTTTTAAGGGAACCAACAGTCCCTCGCATCTGGGTGTGCGACAGTGGACATTGGCTTTCCCAGGCTTTTTAAGTTTCATATTGGTGTATATCAATGTACATCCAATTATTTCTCTGAACTTGGTTAGTCTTGACAGTCAGTAAAGATTTGTTGCCTATACGACTTCCACATGTTAGAACTTTTTCCTCGCTTATTCTTCTTATACTCCTTTACTATAAGTCTTGGAATGGGGAGTGTGAGGAAAAGATCAATAGGTAGGAATAGAGAGGGAGTAATAATAACAATAGTTTCATTGCCGCTACTTGTTAAGGTTTATTTTTTTTTTTGTTTTATATTGTAATTTAAACCATGTACATTACAAAAATAATAGATATGTTATATCTCATTAAGTCGATAAATAACACAATGCCTCCCCTCTGCTAATATTACAAATCGAACCACACTTACAACTCCGTGTGGTACAAGACCCCCCCCCCCCTGCTCCCATCATCCTATCACATAAACTCCAAACCTGTTTGGAGCTACCCAGGCATAATTACATGATAATGAACAACACATTTATATACCATCCCTCGAAATGGAACTTAAAAACGACTACAGCAGACCATCCTAATGCAATGCATTGACCATATTAATACAGACATATATTTACCCCCGGCCCCCTCCGTAGGTTATCCAACCACCTCCACTAATTTACACCTAACATCTATAAACAATGAATGTTGCTCCTTAATCTAAAGTCGCACAGCAATGATCCAACATTAATTTTTATAATTGTCCTAATGGTTCAGTTACTAACAATTTGTATTTACTCATAACAATGGTGAATAGAAAAAGTCTCAAAGACATACAAAAATACTACAAAACATAATAATAAACTTAGTCTCAAAATCCAACACATGTAAGCCTTTACACATTTAAACATGCAATTCCATGTTAAAACAATAACATCAGCTTCAACTATGATATTCAAGCTCTATACAGCATATATGGACATTAACTTAGTACTAATGACAACAGTACAATAACAACATTTGGGATAAAATATAACCATGACATAAGTAACACATAACTAGACTGTGCCTAGCAACACCTAACCACAAAAACCGATAACACCCTGTTTGCCGCCAACTTTATTACACCTATGCTGACGTGCATTAACCTCTATACTCTTCTCCAAACAAAACTGAATTGGCAGAACCCATGACGAACAATAAAGCACAGACAGTATACAAACATATCACATCATATCTCTGTACACCGTGCATGATCACAGCATCAACACTATGCAGTGCAAGGCCAACCAGAAAAGACAAGTGGAGCAAATACATGCAATTAAAATATCAAATCTCCCAATTACAATGTCATTACCGTAATCAATATTACCACACACAATAGTAATAATAATAAAAAAGTCCAGCACGACAAAACCTGGCCGACTCCACAGGTGCTAGCACCCGTCTATATGTCCCATATTATTCATCTCATGGCATCACTCATCTACAACACTTCTACGCAAAAACTTTTGTTATCCATTACCAGGGAGGCAACCCTGTTTTCATTCCACCCCTGACTTCCCTAACCCCACCAACACTTTCCAAACATACTCCTCGCCCTCCCTCGTCTAGTTACAAATTCTAATAAAAGCCCTGTAACTTAGATTGCCTATATCCCTCTGAAAATCCTTCACATCCACCTCCCCTCCCATAAATTTCCATTAGTATTCTACATACCGTTTTATAAACTTTTAACGTCGCTAACACCCTCCTCTTCACCTCAGTAACCCTGTTTGCCCCACCGTCAATCCTCCCCCACACTATATAGATAAAATCTGCCATAATTGTACCCCACAGCTCTGATTACACTTTCCTCCCAACCCCCCCCCCCACATCGAGAACTTTAAGCTCTCAATACAGAAATACCTTTAAACCTCCAATCCTATTTATCACCCTATTTAACCACGCCCTAGACACTCCTCAGTCCATCACAAAAAGATACAACATGAAAACCGACTCCCTCCCCACCACATAATCCCACACTTCCCCCCCGTCAACGACTTCGTCTATCCCGTTAAGGAACCCACACCCACGTAAAACGCCATGCAGAAACGATACATTACATCCCGAACACGAGGTTGCAACTCATCCTACACAACCTATTCCAATACTTCCCCCATGCATACATGGGTAAAATTCCCTCTACAGGCGCTACAAACCCTCTCCGGCTAAAAAATCTACCACAACCTACTATTTTAACCTTTGACTGGCTCTCGATTCCCACGCCAGAGGCCCTCAACACATTGTTCACACTCATTCAACGCAACTCCTTATAGCAACAGTTCAATCTGTTAATGGATCCTGGCCAAACCCCCCCACCCACACTTTCCCACATCACCTCCTTTTATGAAGACACATTTGACCCTCCGCTTTAAGCTCAGCAATCCCAATCCCCCCCTTACATACGAGGGTAACATTACCACATCCTCTCTTAATCGCAATCACAGCTCGTAACTCCCACAAGATTTTAAAAACCGTCCTAAGTATTTCTGGTTATGCTGGTCCCAGTTAATGGGAACAAGGCTGCCTACGTGCCATACTTTGCTACTCACTCTAGTAAGATATTAACAACAATGAGGCACGCTGCACAAGGTCAAATGATAAGGTCGCAGCACCCAAGCGTCCCTGAAATCCTTTCTACCATCCTAAGCGCGTTTTTCCCAGCGTGCCACATGTAGATCCTGTCCTGCATAAATACGACCGCAGATTTTTAAACGAATGCACCTGCCTCCTCACAACTGACACTATACCCAAATCAACCCTACCCCGCCCAAGCTCCCTAACCCTCATGACCATCGATTATCTGAATTACCCTCATAACCAGTTGGCCTTCCCTGCGAGAACTTGAACTACCCCGTCTAATGTGTCCTTACATCCCCTCCCTGATCATAACATGTGTTATCATCCACATACCCAATAAAAACGGCCAAACCCTCGCAACCTCATAACCCTGGTCCCTCTACGTGACCAACGCTGCTCCATCAAATCTATAAAAGGGGTCCCTGTACGCACGCAAACAATAAATTGACATAGACAACTTCCCGGCCTAAGTCCGAACCCATTACCAAGCTTCCACCCACTCGACCCAATTAATCTGTACCCTCGCCAATGCACCTCCCAAACAAAACGACCCCTCAACCCAGCCCACTATTTACTTCCCCAAACCCTGACCCCTTAGGAGGCATATCTCAATGGCTGTTCCGATCCACTCTATCGAAAGGCCCCGTGCCAATCGAGCGCCACCAAACCTCCCTCCCTCCCCCCCCCGCCCGTTTTTCCTCCACGAAATCCCTAAGTAACCCATGCCCCTCCACGCGATAGACCTCCCTGGCAAACCAAACACTGAGTTTTTGATACTACCCGCCCTACCACACACTTGACCCGATTCCCAAAATCTCGCAAACAATTTATAATATGCGCATAACAACGAGAATCGAGCCGCACGATAATCCCGAAGCGTATGCTGCCCCTTACCTTCGGTACCAATACAACGACAGCCCGTGCCCCTGCTTCTCACCAGCTTCTACCTCTCCACCTTCATGCAATATTAAATAACCTAACCAGAAAATGGCCTCAATAAATCCCAATGTCTGCCTGAAAAACTCTGCCGGGAGTCCCCATCAATTCCCGGTGCTTTGCCTTTCGCATTCCACTTAAAGCCCTCCTATATTTCCCCCTCAGTTAATTCCCCACCCAGTGCTTCCCTTATCACTGTTACGCAACTGACATACTCTACACTACCCACACACCAGATCTATAAACCACCCCATCCTCTACCACTTCTCGTTGCCAGTACTTCTCATACCCTTGTCAGCAAAACGCGCTCCCATTTCCTCCGTATCTTGTATGACCTGCCCCTCCCTGTACCCCCTATCGATACAATAACCTCCAATCCATGGAATAGTCATTGCCTGCTATGACTTTGTTTCTGCCTACCAATTACCCACGATGAAGGTCTATCGCCCCATAACACCTCTCCACCCCCCCCGCTCCTGTACCCTCATCCGCTTGAACCTCTCATCCTGAAACCTCCGCAGCTCCCTTTACTTGCCATAATTTCATCCATTGGATAAGTGCCCCGCCACCGCCCCCCTCGGCATAACAACCCCTTATTCAATCCTCCAAAATATTTAGCAAGCCCATATTTTAATAGAATTGATACTTTCCCTTCCTTACTTTAAAATTTGCTTAATCCTTTCTTAGCCACACCATCCCACCCATCACCACATCCTCTACCCCTTTTAGCACCTGCACGTAAAACCCCTCCCACAGCGTCGCAAATCCCTTCTATCCCCATCTCTCATCCACCAAACACCTTTGATATTTTAATTTCCAATATCCCCCTAGATATACCTGCTAGTGACTCCCACACGCCACCTCTGCTACTACCGCCCGATGATCCGAATAAGCTACTTCTATTGTACGGAAAAATGTCAACCCAACCCTTGAGATATATACAGCCTATCCAACCTAGCAGCGTAACCCGTCTTACAAAAGTGTGCTCTACCTCCCACGCCCCTCCTCCAACCGCATCCCGCAACTGAATATCCCTCAAAAGATCTCGCAAGGCCGCCGACACGTGCCCCGCCCCTTTTGGTTCCACGTCAGCCCTCCTAATAACGCAGTTCCAGTCGCCACCAACGATGGCCACTGCAGGTAAACCACGTAAGAAGAAAACTAGTTCTTCACATACAAAATCCCTTTTTACCCTCACATCATTTTCCGCTGGTGCATACACACATACAAAGGATACCCGCTGTCCCATCCACCACCCATCCACGCGCAATACTCTTCCCCCTCCCCCCCCTCACTTCTTAGCAACACAAACGGGCTTGCCTCCCTGATCAATATACCCACACCACCTTTCAGACGTGCAGATGGCAGAGTCATGACCTGAAACCCCTCCACCTCGAGCACTCTTCCCTCCTTGAAATTGTGTTCTTGCAGGAACACTACATCCACCCTATATTTATACAGAAACATTCGAAACCATTCCTTCTTCACACTATTACACAGTCCATTTACGTTCACAGTCATACACCTAAGGCCTCTTTATAGTTTCCAACCTTCCTCTCTCTTCATTCATCCCAGGGCCTCCTGCCCCAGAGCCAGCACAAGGCTTCACACCATCAACCCCTCCCCCTTTTTTGCGATGCCTCTTATCGTGACTGCTTCGACATTGCTCTTCCTTCCTCCCAGACCTCTGCGCCGGCGTCAGGACATCATCTGAGTCTGACGCCGCCGCTCTCTTCCTCGTGATGCCCTCCACATCCATGTTATCTTCAGAGGTTCCCTCACGATGAACCTCTACCTCCACCACGCCCCGTACCACAGCACACGGCGACAACTCTCTCTTACTAGTTGGCCCGTCAACCCTGCTATGTTTTTTATCCTTACATTCCTCTACAGGCACCGCCGTGTCTCTCACCAGCTCAGGAACAACGTCCCTGCAGGCGGTGTCAATGTCCTTAACACTTCCTGAAGCTCTTCCTCTAGAGCCTGCACCTCCTCCTGCACTTGCACTTCTGTACTTTTCCCTTGTGTAGTAACAGATCCTTTTACATCACAGCTTACCTCACACATGCCATTCTCCTCTTTGGAATCCTCCACCTCTTCACTCCACAAGCGCCCAGGCCCTTGCTTGCGCCTGGGCTCTCAACAGCTATCACGCTGGTAACTGGTGCTTCACCAGTTTGCGCTGGCGCCCTCCTCAGCTTCACGCACTCTGCCGCCATATGGTCGTACGCCCCACATATTCTGCACGTACGTCTCTGTCCGGCATACGATACCATAACTTGCGTCCATGAAGTCCTCCAACACGACGTAAGACGGTATGGGATGTCTCAGAGTCATCTTCAGGGAAAAGGTACCCTCCGGACGTCCATGTAAGCACCTGCCGTCCACTTGCCCTTTTGTGCCAGATGTACGGTTCCATATGTCTCAAAAACACTCCTTATGTCAGCCTCATCTGCCTCAAATGGGACATTACGTATCTTAACCCACGTAAAGTGGCGAGATACGTCGATCAAACGCACCTTCACAGCTGGAGTAGCGTCAAGACTCACGTCTTGGAACCTCGTCACCAAAGACTCATACACGGACGTGGAATTCAGTTTGACGAAGATTCTATAAGCCCCATTCAGGGCTACACCATACACCTCATCGTCCTGGATTCCATAGGTCTCCCTAATGATTGTTGGGAGTAAGACTTGCACTGAAGAGGGTGAAATCGCCCCACGAAGCGCTCAATACCTATGGTATTTACGCGCCTCCTCACACTCAGCGCCATGTTGATACAAGGTAGCTCGCCTGAACAGCAGAGGGGTGCAGCGCACAACCTCACTCGACCATGGTCAGGCAGCGAATGACCTTGTTTATTGTCTAATATCTATCCTTGTATGTCATTGCTTCTAAATAAATGATAAAAAGATAGAATAAGGTGAGGGTATCAGGTTGATATGGTCTTCTTTAAGCCCTTGAATTGTAGTATGGAGATGTTGTTGTCCTTTAAGGTACTTAACTACTTGAGAATACACCTGCTTCCAGTATTTTTAGATATTATACTGATATACTAATCAGTCTATAGTTGTTACATCAGACCTATTATTATTTCTATAAGATAGGAGTAATCTGGCTCCTTGAACCTCCGGTACGGTATAGTGGTGATTGATAGATTTATTATGTTGTGACAATAGGGATTGACAGTTCAAAGCACCATCTTTAGGAACTTAGACGATGTTTTCAAGGCTTTGTGACTACTTATCAAGTTGGTTTAAAACTGTAGTGTCATTTGAATGAAGTATATAGTGCACTACTAGTTGATCAACAAGCCTTTTTTTT
>NW_026505882.1:0-41170 GCF_026875155.1 Cherax quadricarinatus
AGACTCCTTCGTTTGTCTGAACTCCGCTCCCCTTTTGGGACTATGCTTCCGGCTTCTCCCTCTACGGTACGGCAATTTTCGAATCGCCCACCATTTCATGCCGGGACCAACCCCGGGTCCTACTCCTAAACCCCAACGTCAATCTCCTGATGATGCTCCTTCGTTACCTTCCCATTCTACTCGGAAAAGACCGACACATCAAGCACTCCCTCTCCACGCTCTTTTTGGACCACACAATGGACTAAATTCTTACTTTAAGACCGACTTCTTCTTCTGCCTACCTTTCTGCCCCATAGTATTGGCAAAGCGCTCCTGCGTCATTTTGGGCAGAGATATTTCATTTCATGCTCTCAAGAGCGGTACGCGCATCGTCACTGTCCAGAATGCTACCCAAGCTCATAATCTTTCCTTCAGAATATCGATACTACTCCTATCACTATTGAAAAACATCTTTCTCTCAATTCTTGTAGTGGTACTGTCATTCTGCCCCCAAAACCATAGTCCAACAGAATTTCCAGTCATGTGGCAATGACATTTTTAAAACAGCTGGAACTCCAGGATCTCCCAATCCTCAAAGTAGACACTTATGCCTTCCCTGCCCGGGGCGGAGACGTTACCCTTGCAATGTGGCTCGTTTAAACTTTTGACAGCCGAGAACTCCCGCCTCTGTATATGTCGGGGGACATGGGTTACAAGTTCGAAAGGTGATACCTACACCGCAACAATGTAGAAATTGCTGGCTTTTGGTCACCCAGCAAAAATATTGCAGATCTATGGCCGAATGCCCAGTCTGTGGTGCCGACGACCATTCTAATACATCTTGCAGTCAACCTCCATCTTGCCTTAATTGTAATGAAGCTCACCCTTCGTACTCCCCCATTGCCAGGTCAAACTTAAATGAACTGAAATCCGTTGCCTCAAAGAGGCAGAAGGTCTTTTCTTATGCTATGGCAGTTACTCATCTCCCGCCTCCAAGGGAGACTACCCCGTGTTTTTATTCTCGTGTTTCCAAACATCCCCCACTTCGGGGGTCCCATCTTCTGCAGCCTCCTCTGTTGTTACCCCTCCCATAGCCACTACGGCATCTAATCCTTTTTGCTGTCCTTTTGGGTCTGACGTCCCGACTACAACTCAGTCTGTTCTCACATCTTCGGTCCTTCCTCACAAGCCCCAGTATCGACAAGACCTAGTACGACACCTAATAACAATCGCCCCTTTTACCAGAAGTCCAAAAATCCCCCAGTGCTCAAATCTTCTTTGCCCCTTCCTTCCCTTCTTCCACCTCCACAACTTACCTTTCCCCTCTGTACCTAGTTCTTCCCCTCCCCCTCTGGCTCAATTACAAGTGTGGAGATTCACCCCCTCCTCGTACTATGCCTTCCACCCCAGTCCCCTCCCAAGTTTCTCCCCTCTTTCTGCCCCCTCCCAGGTTTCTGCCTCTTCTGTCCCCCCCTACACTTCATCTCCAGTCCCTTACACTCTTCCCCCCCCTCACTTTGGTACAGTCCATTACTGTCCCAATCTTTACTCACCCTCCTCCTTCTATCTCCAATATGGTCCCCATACATCTTTGAATTAGAAACACTTGAAGCCATTTCAGAATATATTGCAGAGACTAAAAACCCTTTAATTTGGGCACTGATTCACTTCCTGTTTTCCTTCCTTCCCCTCTCCTCCATCTTCACAACCCCATTCTTCGCACGCTCCGTTCCTTCGCTACTTGAACGTCTTCCAATGCCACCAACATTGACTTTTCTAACCCCTCTAGTCCGTAGGTCCTTTTTTTTTTTTTTTTTTTTTTTTTTTTATTTCCAATTTGAGCACACATACAGAGGTACAAAAAAATACAGATAAGAGCACATCCCCAAAGCCACTTAACTAGCATACTTTATGGGCTGGTTTTAAAATTAACTAAAGATTAACAAAGAAATATGAAATCAGGATAAAACAAAAATGTAAACAGATTACATAAAGCACAATGATATTAGAAAGACAGGTCATAGGTTGCATTCAGTCTATGAGGGATTCTGTTAGGTAGTTTTTTAAAAAATAATAAAGTTAGATTCGGTTTTAGGTTTAACTTTTAGGGATTAATTGTGAGAAACTTTTAAATATCAATTTATAAGGTTCAGTTATTCATATTTTTTTTGGTTTTGGGTGATAATGATCTTTGAGAAAGACTTGAATTTAAAAACGGTAGTGTTTTTTTTATATTTACAGGTAATAAATTTCCAGTTTGGGGGCCTTTTTATTCATTGATTTTTTTGCATATGTGAGATAGACACAGGAACACAAAGAGTGAATTTGGCCTTTTGTTAGGGTCATTGTTCTTTTGGGTTTGGGGCAAGGAGAGTTTGGGGGGGGGTTTAAAATACAGAGTTAAGTGTTCTATGTATGTAATGGGTGCAGTAAAAAAATAGGGGTTTTGTATGGTGAGTAGGTTTAGGGGGTTTTGAATATTGGGGAGTGTGCTGCCTGTATGGAATTTTTTCATTCTAACTGCACCTTTTTTTTGGGGTAATTAGTGGTCTAGATGTTAAATTGTTTTTGAGCCCATGCACTTTTCCATAGGTGAGATAGGGTAAATAAGAGATGATATGGGGCCAGGGGGCTGCTGAGAACAAAGTACCGAACTTCGATAGTAGCCTACATCGGGAAAATTTTTTCTTAAAATTTTTTGTAAAGGGGTTATAAAATTTGATTTTATAAAGTGGATTCCAAAAAATTTTCCCTCTGTTAGTTTGTGATAGGGACCGTTTATCATTATGTAAGAGGGAATCGTAGCTCTGTTACCAAACTGAATAAAGTAGGTTTTTGTCAATGTTTAGTGTAATTTTTGTTAGTCCTCATCCGGGTATATTTTCTGTAATTCTTTTTTTTTACATATTGGCAGCGGACTAGCTCGGTTGAAGAAATTATGTATTCATCTCAAAATGGGGGTTTTGGAGTAATTGCGAAGCTTTTGGGGAAGGTCATTTATTATAGGAAAAGAGAAGAGGGCCAAGACACTTCCCTGGGGGAAAAACCAACGAATTGGTTCCAAGATTTTTGCCCCTTTTTGCGTACCATATTGGTTTCATTGCGAGTAAGACTTGAGGTATTTTGGGGGGTGCCCTCTTAACCATAGTGTGACAATTTTACGGGGAGCAATCAGGGTCAACTGTATCAAAAGCTTTACCTAATCAATGAAGACCCCAGGGGACCTTTTTTTTCTCTATTGCAGTGATATATTTTTCACATTTATAATAGCATCATTAGTATTTTTATTGGGCCGAACCCAAATTGTCAGGGTTGAGTATTTTTTTTGGGAGATAAGGTAGGATAATTCGTTTATAAATTTAATTTTTCAAGATTTTTGAAGGGGGTTAAGTTGGATTTGGCCTATAGTTTTTCAACCTGTTTGGTCTCCTCCTTTGGGGATGGGGGTGACCCTTCTATTTGATACTTGGGGAAAGGGAGGTTCAATGGATTTGTTAAAGTGTTGAAATGAGGGGTGAAGCACTTGTGACACTTTTTGTATAAAAGGGTGGAAAGGGTTTTTTTAAAAACTCCGCCTTGTTTTTTTAGGCTTTGATAATGGGGGAACTTCGTAGGGTTAGTCGGGGCTAGAACAGTGTGTTGGGTATTTGCCGGGAGGTAGTCCTTTGGGGGGGAAATCTAGTTTGGGGTTTTTATTGGCAAGGTTTTTGCCCCAAGGGGAGAAAAAATCATTGATCTGTTTGCTGTTTCTTTTGGTGGGATTTGGGGTTTCATCTGATTTTGCTAATTTTTATTTCGCTTTTTTCGTGATATCTTTTTGTTCCCAGAATTTCTGATGGGGTTTTTCCGGTTTTTTTTTATATCACCTCGATTTTGGATAATCTTTCTCATAATACAATTTTTTCCCCTACTTATCGGGCTTTGGTTTGACGAAAACGTTTTTTTGGGTCCTGGTTATGTGACCCATTCTGTACTGTTTTTCATATTTTTTTTGTATTTAGGATTTGAGATGTTGGTGTTACCAGGACTGTTCATTTTCCCTCTTTGCTGTCATGTTTTATTTTTTTTTAGGGCAGTGCTTGTTATAGAGGTTTGGGTTTTTTTTTAAAAATTTTTAATACATTCGTCAATACTGAAGATTTCTAGCTCATGTGCCAACAATTTTTGTTTTGCTGTTGTGAAGTTATTAAGGGCTGCCTCTTGTGAAGTCTGAAGGGATTTTGTATGCTTGGGGAGTTACCAAAAATTTTTGGGGGAAATGGGTAGGGGCTGGTATTATCTTAATTATCCCTGAGTTAAAGGGGTTTGGGTGTTGGCCCAAATGTGGTCAAGTGGGGAAAACACTATCTTTTTGAACTTTTTGTGGGGTTTGTTACTTTTGGTATAACTACAGTTACTCATTTTTTTTGTAAATTTCAGTACGTGGGGGCCCGGTCTTGCGGGAGATTTATTTGAAGTCACCTGAGAGAGAAAGTGATCTTTGTTCATGCGTGCATCGTTTTATCAACTTCCTTTTTTGACTAAATTGGCTAATTTTTTGACTGTGGAACTCTGTAAGTTTATCAATGTAGATTTTGGGGTTTTTGGGTTTTTGAATTTACTATTATATATTCCCCATGTTCACCCTTGTGAAAGTATTAGTGATACATTCTAGTTGGTCTGAGTAGTATAGGGCTGTGCCCCCCCCTGTTGGTCGGCCCTACGTTGTGTAGGCGTGTAACCCAAATGGCATAACTCGTACTACGGGCTTTCCCATTTTTTCAGTTAGTGAATGATGGACATATTGGCTTTAAGGGAAATTTTAGAAATCTATGGTCATCGTAATGTTTTGCTTAAAGATCTGATATTGTATTTAAAAAGATAGTTATTTTTTGTTGGCACGAGAAGTCCTTTTTATTGTTCGCTGTAGTAATTACATAACGTTTGATTCATTTAAGTCATTAAGAAAAGAGGTTGGTACAGGATCAATGTTTTAAATCATAAGAATTGTATGAATCTATAGTTAAAATTTAAGTATAAAACAAAGTAAATAGTCTTAAGCAAAAAAAATAGCACCTGGATTATTTAACAAATGTAAAAAATGAGCTAAGGGACTAATAAAAATAAAGTGTGATCAAATAAGGGAGTTTGGGGAAAATATGATATAGGTATACATAAAGGTTTTTTTTTAAATTTAAAAAATTAAGTTAAAATTATAATAAAAAAGGGACAAAAAGGGTTGTGGTGAAAAAAAAGTGGAATCAAAAAATGAGTTTTGGAATATAATGGCAAAATTGTGAACTTATTCACTTTAGCACCTAAAATAGCACCTTGATTTTTTAACAATTGTGAATTAAAAACTAGGATAGTTAATAAACTAAAATAAAGGGAAAAAATAAGGACAAAAAAATTAAGAAATGAAGCAAATTTAAAAATGGACAGATGGTGGGAATTATAATAAAAATTTTTTTTTTTATTTTTTATTATCACACGCCGTTTCCCCACCAAGGCAGGTGGCCCGAAAAAGAAAAACTTTCCCCACATTCCTCCATCACTGCTTCCCAGAAGGTGCTTTACACTACAGTTTTTAAACTGCAACATTAACACCCCTCCAAGGCAGGCACTGAAAATCCCATCTCCAGGACTAAAGCCCGGGCCTGCGGTTTCCCTGAACCCCTTCATAAATTTATTTTGCCACACTCCAACAGCACTCAAGTATAAAACCCATTTGTCTCCCATTCACCCATAAAACATTTAAAATAAAAAAATTTATAAATAAAAAAAAATTTTGAAATGGTACTTGAAATTTGCACAAGTCGGGTATAGGTTTGTTGACAAATCAAATTAAAAACCTAATTTAAATTGACAAAAAAAAATTCCAATTAAAGTCCAAAAGAAATAGTAAAAAAATAACAAGGGTAAGTCGGGTTATAAATATATAAGAGGGAACAGTACCAGGTACAAGGATAATAAAAAGGGTTTGGGGGTTGAAATAAAAATTTTTAAAATTTGCAACAAAATGTTATGGGAATATAAAAAATTTTTTAATGACAAAAGTAAAATTGATGGTAGAAATATGGTGTTTTTAAAAAAATTTTAGTAAAATAATAATATTACAAAAAAGTGAAAAAGAATGTTTATTTTTATTCAATATTTTCACGGGGATTATTTGAGGTTTTTATGGCAGAAAAGGAATTAAAGTAATCTAGGGTAGTAAAAATTGGGATTAAAACAGGTAAAGGTAATTTGACAAGTAAAGTTATTAAAAGTCAAAATGTTAAGAGTAATTAAATTTTAGTAAAAAAATATTTATTTAATTTTAGTAAGTAATATCATTGATAGATTTTAAAAAATATGGGTATAAAATGGACAAAAAGTATCAATTCAGTAATTTTTTAAACGAACAATAGAAATAAAAAATCACATAAGGTGTTATCTTACTATAAAACACAAAAGAGGGAGTTGATTATTTAATTTCTAAGAGATGTACAATGAAATTTGAACAATAATAGCAAAAGACACTACACTACTTTGGCTTTAAGTTGGGCATTTTTTAGTTATTCTCGTAAATTAGTACCCGAGAAATCGTGATAGATCATTCTCGTTCGTGATTGTGACAGTTGACCTACATTGTTTTCCTAACTAGAATTTTCCCTCCCGTGTGAAGCATTTGGGTATTGTTATTATTCCTCCTTAATTTTCTGACTCTATACAGGAGGTCTGACTTTTTTTTTTAAAACACTCGGTTTTTGTATACCTCTTTCTTTACTTTTAAAAATGCAAAAATAAGTCTTTTTTTCCCGCATTTAGGGGAAATTTAAACATAACACTTTTTCTACCATGGTCCTAGTAACCTGGGTTCTTTTATTTCAGACTCTTAAAAATAACACTTGTTGGTCCTTATGACGCAGATTCCTGTATTTTTTTCATTGCCAATCTGGCCTATTTTCAGGAATTCCGCGCCTCAGGGGTAATCGGGTGAGCTTCAGATGTTGCTTTCCAGTTTTTCCCCCCGTTGGTGCTTGCTTACAAAACCAAAATTTACCTCGGGTGTTTTCCAACCTTCTCAGCTAAATTTTTGTATTCTTCCCTTTCTCAATGGGACCTTTTTAAAGAAAGTGCCCTTTTTCTACCAATGAACCGTACTGTCACATTTTCCCTACCTCGCTGCATTTCACTGCAGCCCATATCCACTTTAAAATGGTTTTTAATAGTTCTTTATATCTCTCTCCTTTTCGAGCATTTTCTATCCCAACTTGCCTTTTTGTTTCAAAACCTTACCCCCACCACTTTTTTACTTGGGGATTTTAATGCCCACCATTTCCTCTGGGGGGGGGGCTCATTGTGACTCACGGGCATTCAGTTGGAGGGTTTTTTCCCCCTCCACCCCCTCCATGTTTTAAAAACGGGTACTCCCACCCTTTTGATCCCTACTCAACCTCCTCATCGACTATCAGTCTGCTTTTCCCCCACTGCACTAGACTTCACCCCCGGTCTTCCCCAGACTTACATGACAGCGATCATTTTCCCCTCATTCTTTCTTCCCTTCCCTTTTACCACCTTCGTAGCCCTTGCTGGCAATTTGATCGGGGAAATTGGGATCTTTCCCCACACCTCACGCTTTTAGTGAGGTTCCTTCTTCTCCTCCATTGATGAGTTCCTACACATCTTTTCCCCATCATTTTTAAAACCCCAGCTTCTCATTCTATACCCCAAACTCAGGCAGGCATTCTCAGAAGTGCAGCCTTGGTGGTCTCCTGCTTGTCCGTGCATACTTTTTAAACGTGCGCTGGGCAGGACCGGTACAATAAACCGCTGAAGATTCTTATTTTAAGCGAAGCGTGCGATCGCTCGCCTGTCACTGTGAAGCTAAACGCACTTTTTGGGGAGACTAGTTTCCACAATCACCTCTGCTTCTTCTATGAGTCAGTCTGGAAAAAAGTGAGGAAATTGAGTGGTAAAACTCTCCGCCCGCTCCTTTCTAAAAGGGGCGCTGGTGTTGAGTAGCAAACCCCTCGACGTTGCCATTGAACTTGCACACATCGGTCCTTTTCCCCAGGGCCCAACTATGCCCCCCGTTTTTTTCCTCAAAGTCGCCAGAGAGTTAGTACCCTTGGGCCTTTTCTACTCTCAGGAAGAAAGATAATGTGCCTTTTTTTACTTCAAGAACGGAGGGAACGCTCTCACTCCGATCACGGCACTGGGGGGGTTCCCGGGGGGGGGGGGGGGGGGGTAAAAAAGGGGGGGGGGGGGGGGGGGGATGGGAAACTTTGGGGGGGGTTTTTTTGGGGGGCCCCAAAAGGAATAGCCCCCTTTGGGGGGGGGGGGTGGGGGGGGGGAAAACCCCGAAAAACATTTTTTGGAAAGGTACAACATTTCCGGTCAGGGCTTTGAAGGGCTTCTACAAAACCCCCACTATTGGAACGAGTTTTTAACCTTTTTGGAAAAAAACCCCTTTTCCTTTTTTCCTTTAAAGGTACACAAATTGGGGGTAAAAAATTTTTTCCCAGGGCCCCTTCCCCAGGGTTGAGGAAAACCACCTTTCCCAAATTTTTTTGACGAAATTTGTGTTGAGTCAAAAAGTTTTTTTCCCCCGCTTGTCCAGGGGTCCCCAGGGTGTTCTAACAAACCTTTTCTCCCTTTTATAAATTTTGGGCCCCTTTTTCTTCCCCCCCAAAATTTGGCATATTTTTTGACCCTAGGGAGGCCTATGCACCTTATTATTTTTCCCAGCCCTTTTTTCCACTTGGGCCACCACCTTTTAAATTTTTAAAAATACCAAACCATTTCCTTGTTTTCCCATCATTTTGTTCTTTCTCCCGATCCCCAAGTGATCTCAGGTTTCTAGCCCCAAAATGTTTCCTGAAAATAATTCCTCTCTAACAATTTGTCCACCCTAAATTTTAAAACCCCTTGCTATTCTGGGAGCCCCCGGAAACCCCCACCTAAAAGCAGTTTTTTCAAAAACCAATGGGGGACCGTTTTCCCCTTTGGGGCCCCGCATTTTAGCCTACCACCATCACCAATTACTTTCCCTTGGTCTTTTTCCCTCTTTGTTAAAACCCCTAAACAAAGAAAGTTCCCCCTTTCTAGCCTTCTTGCCTTCGACAGACCCTCACATTACCTCCTTCTTTTTTAAAAAGTCCCCCGTTTTAAACTTTTTTTTCTTCCCCCCCTTTTCTCCTCCCTCTTTTCCCCCACATTCAGCCCCCCCTTTTTTGAAACCTTTTAAAATTTGGACCATTTTCCCCCCCCCTTTCCTGCTCTTTTTTTTTTCCCCCCTTGCCGAACTCAATCCATCCCCCCCCTTTTTTTTTTTTCCTTTCCCCTTTTTTTCCCCGTTGAAAAGGCTCAATCCGAGCTGTTCCCCAGTTTTGGGCGCCCTGTCCATTTCCTTCGCTACATTTTTTTGGGAGCCTCACCATCTACCCCCATCCTTTCCATTTTATAGTTAATCCCTTTTTAAGGCATCTTTAATCTCACCCCTGTTCTCCGTTTCCCTTTCTCCCGCCTAAAAAAAAAATTATTTTTTTTTTCCCTTCAGTCCCCCTAAGGGCAAAGAAAACAACACTTTTCTTTTTCCTAACCCCCCCTGGGTTTTCCCCTGGCTTTTTTGTCTTTCCCCCCTTCCAAATTTTCCTTGCTCGGAAAAAAATTTATTCTATTAAACCGAGCATGGGTTACTGGCCGTCTTCTTGTCATCAGTGCCGAGGTTGGGAGACCATTCTCTCCCGCCTTCGCATTGGCCACACTCGTCTTACTCATGGGTATCTCATGGAGAGGCACCCTGTTCCTCTCTGTGAGCAGTGTCAAGTTCCAGTATCGATTAGCCACATTCTGTTAGACTGCCCTCTCTATCAACGAGCATGCAGAATTTACCTCCAACGTCGTCTTCGCTCTACAACTCTCTCTTTACCTTCCCTTCTTGCTGATGGACCCTCCTTTAATCCTGACTCTCTCATTGACTTCTTGACAACGACTGATTTACTCCACAAACTCTGATGATACTTTTCGCACTCCCCTCAGCCCTTTCTAGTTCAGTCTCTTGCTGCCCTTTACCCTTTCACCATCCACTACCCCGCTGTTATCCGTAACCTATTACTCATCCATCTCCCTTTTGCCACCTGATGCCCTCGCTTCCTTCCTGCCCTGCAGCGCTGTATAGTCCTTGTGGCTTAGCGCTTCTTTTTTGATTATAATAATAATAATAATCTGACTCTACAGGAAGAGTATCTGAAACACCTATGTCCATCTTTGGTGATGAAAGGTCAACCTCCGAAGGAAGAATGGCACCTTTTACATTACCTATTAGTACGGAGCAAGAAGTGATGGGAGCTAGTACGGCTTCAGACCAACCTGTGAACCATTTAGACCTAATGTAACAACGGATGGTAGGAAAAGTCTCTGTACGGCCCAAGTAGTCTGAAAGTATAGCAGAGGAATGAGTTTCTTTAAGATTAGGGAACAGCTTATCAGAAATGACTTTACATGTGCATCCAGTGTCTCGTAAAATGGTAGATACATTAAGTCCATTAACTGTTCCTGAACAGAAGGGTGCTTGGTCATTACAGTCTTTAAAACATCTTTCCAACTTTTTGGACCTTCTTAGAAGGACAATCTGGACGTTTATGTCCCTTAACACCACACAAATGACAAACAGGAATAAAAGAAGTCATTTTACTTTCCACTAGAGGCTTTGATTTCTTCAGGTTTGATGAACCCTTGACCTTAGGGTTCGATCCCTTTAGGTTTTTATAGGAATTGTGAGCCTCAGCATACAGGTCAGCAGCCTCAGCAACTTCCTCAGCTTTAATCAGGTTACGTTCTCTGATGAATGTTCGTATCTGGTGGGGAAGAGCTGTCAGGAACTGGTTAGCAACCATGAAGTCTCTAAGAGATTCATAACTGTGATCAATTCCTGAACTCTCTATCCAAAAGTCGAACAAACGAAAGAGTGTTATCTGTAGCTGCTGAAAGTTCTGGCCAGGCTGTAAGGTGGCATACCTGAAATCTTTCCTGTAAGAATTTGTGGTTTTTTGATATGCTTTAAGGATCGCCTTCTTCAGTAGGTTATAATTACATATGATATCCTGTGACAAAGTTGCATAGATATTTAAGGCTGTACCAGAAAATAACATTCCTAACCTGGTAGCCCAGCTGTCAGCAGGCCATTCACAGAGGGTAGCGGTATTTTCAAACCTGATAATGTATGAAGTTATGTCTTCCCCCTCTGTAAAGGGAGGTAAATTAGGTGTTGGAATATGTGCACTGACTGCACGTTGTTCCATTACTCCTTCCTCTAATTGTTGTTGTGTAAAAGTTAACTTTTTATTCTCTAATTCAAGGCGAGATTTTTCGAGCTCGCGATCCTTTTCTAAAGCTAGGCTAAATGCTCTCAAAGCTGTTGCTGGCTACAATCCCAACTATGGTGCTAATGTGAGAATCGTGAGAATGATGTACATAGCCTATGTTAGGTCCTTAATTGATTATGCTGCTCCCATGTTGATATTAGCTAGAGAAAGTTCCCTCCGACCCTTGGAGTTAATGCAAAATGAAGCTCTCAGGATTATTCTTGGCTGTCCCATTATTATTATTATAATCAAGGGGGAAGCGCTAAACCCGGAGGATTATACAGCGCCTGGGGGGGGGGATGTGGAAGGCATTCAGGCTTAATTCGGGGAACTGGAGCACAGATCCAATTCTCTAAATCAAGAGCCCCTCACCAACATCAAGGAACCTTCCTTGAGGGGACTTGGCTGTCCCAGATCTACAAAAGTTCTTAACATGAGGAAGGAGCTTGGTATTTCTAGTATCAGTGATAAGATTGTTGAAATTAACACTATACTACGGTATTAGAATGTTGAGAAACGAACCAGACACTGTCACAGTGAATCTTACCAAGTGTCTAGAGGTAAATACACACAGATCTAAATGGATTGTGAAAACGTGCAATTGCATTAAGTTTTATAACCTGCATGAACTGTATCACTGTAGGCAACAAGAGCATTTCACCCCTCCATGGAAAAATGTGTTAATTTAATATCACATACCTACAAGTCCCCTCCCAAGAAGCTCATTGCTAGTAATCCCTTCCTTAAATCTCTTGTTAGAGCAACTGCTCAAGAAGAAATTTTTCGCCTAGCTGGTAGTAATAAGTTATCACAAGTTATATACACTGATGGATCTAAACAGGAGTCTTCTGGCAGGGCTGCATCTGCTCTTGTTGCCACCTCCCTAGTTAAGAACGATAATAAATTTTGTTGAGTTAGGCATAAGAATTAACAACTGGGCGTCTACACTGCAAACTGAATTGTTTGCAATCCTAATGGCGCTAAAGCTAACCTATGACACTGAGCTTGACTCTATCATCATTACTGATTCTATGTCATCATTGAAGGCTCTTGGCTCATATAATGACTCCAACAACATGCTCATTGGGGGAAACCAGGTATAGATACTCAAAAATTAGGGACAAAGGAATTAATGTACAATTGCTATGGATCCCATCACACATTGGATTACTCCTGCATGATAAAGTTGATATGTTAGCCAAGAAGAGTATCCAGAAGGAGAACGTAGAATATAAAATTTGGTATAACTGTGTCTAACATTAGGAAATAATATTAGGATAGAAGTAAATAATGAAGATGATTGTTATAGGAATGCAGTTAGAAGCCTGAGTCTATCTATAACCCACTATGATAACATGAACGTAGATAAGTATGTTTATGGAGCAACTTGCAATGTGAACAGACTGACTGATGTTGTAGTGGCCAGGCTTAGGCTTGGTTACAAGTACTTCTGGCAGTTTGGGAGACACACAGATGATGATCAAACTAAATGTAAATTATGTGATCAGGCATATGGTCACTCTCTCGAACACTATGTGCTTAATTGTCCACTTATTGAGGAATACAGAGAGAGACAGTATAATAATCTATGTGACATGTCAAGTTATCTTATTAATGAAAATAAGATACCAGATATACTAAACAAATTTCCTAAATTTGATTGTAACAGATAAGTGAACTATAGATATGTAGATATAAATCCATATGTATTCCTGTTAACCCTTTGGGGCCTAGTTCCTAGGCCTTTTGTGTATCCACATGCTCTCGCGCTACCGTCCACAGGATGGATATGGGGTGCACAATAAACTAGCCACTTCGGTGGCAAAATCTAAATCTGAAGAGAAGGGCAATTACGTTGTAACTTGACAAAGGAGTCCTTCGATATATCTAAAGGCTTAAAATCAGGGAAAATCAAAGGATGGACAGTAGGAGAAGCCTGGGCTTTGGTCTGAGCCCTATTCAAGACATTTATGGTATCGGAGGTGAAATCTTCACTTTCATCTAACAAGTGAACTTGTGATCCTACTTCCTCGCGTTCGAGAGTAGCATCACTGGTTTTTAATCCTACATGAATATCGCGAGACATTGTCTCATCTGAACTTTCGAGGGGCTTCTCTGACTCTACAGGAAGAGTATCTGAAACACCTATGTCCATCTTTGGTGATGAAAGGTCAACCTCCGAAGGAAGAATGGCACCTTTTACATTACCTATTAGTACGGAGCAAGAAGTCATGGGAGCTAGTATGGCTTCAGACCAATCTGTGAACCATTTAGACCTAATGTAACAACGGATGGTAGGAAAAGTGTCTGTACGGCCCAAGTAGTCTGAAAGTATAGCAGAGGAATGAGTTTTCTTTAAGATTAGGGAACAGCTTATCAGAAATGCCCTATACATGTGCATCCAGTGTCTCGAAAAATGGTAGATACATTAAGTCCATTAACTGTTCCTGAACAGAAGGGTGCTTGATCATTACAGTCTTTAAAACACTTCCAACTTTTTGGACCTTCTTAGAAGGACAATCTGGACGTTTATGTCCCTTAACACCACACAAATGAAAAACGGGAAAATAAAAGAAGTCATTTTACTTTCCACTAGAGGCTTTGATTTCTTCGGGTTTGATGAACCCTTGACCAAAGGGTTCGATCCCTTTAGTTTTTATGGGAAATTGTGAGCCTCAGCATACAGGTCAGCACCTCAGCAATTTCCCCTCAGCTTTAATCAGGTACGTTCCTCGATGAATGTTCGTATCTGGTGGGAAGAGCCTGTCGGGAACTGGTCAGCAACCAAAAGTCTCTAAGAATTCATAACTGTGATCAATTCCTGAACTCTCTATCCAAAAGCCCGAACAAACGAAGAGTGTTACCTGTAGCTGCTGAAAGTTCTGGCCAGGCTGTAAGGTGGCATACCTAAAATCTTTCCTGTAAAAATTTTGTGGTTTTTTGATATGCTTTAAGGATCGCCTTTTTTCAGTAGGTTATAATTACATATGATATCCTGTGACAAAGTTGCATAGATATTTAAGGCTGTACCAGAAAATAACATTCCTAACCTGGTAGCCCAGGTGTCAGCAGGCCTTTCACAGAGGGTAGTGGTATTTTCAAACCTGATAATGTATGAAGTTATGTCTTCCCCCTCTGTGAAGGGAGGTAAATTAGGTGTTGGAATATGTGCACTGACTGCACGTTGTTCCATTAATCCTTCCTCTAATTGTTGTTGTGTAAAAGTTAACTTTTTATTCTCTACTTCAAGGCGAGATTTTTCGAGCTCGCGATCCTTTTCTAAAGCTAGGCTAAATGCTCTCAAAGCTGTTGCTGGCTACAATCCCAACTATGGTGGTAATGTGAGAATCGTGAGAATGATGTACATAGCCTATGTTAGGTCCTTAATTGATTATGCTGCTCCCATGTTGATATTAGCTAGAGAAAGTTCCCTCCGACCCTTGGAGTTAATGCAAAATGAAGCTCTCAGGATTATTCTTGGCTGTCCCAGATCTACAAAAGTTCTTAACATGAGGAAGGAGCTTGGTATTTTTAGTAAACAGTATAGGATTGTTGAAATTAACACTTACTCGGTATTAGAATGATGAGAAACAAAACCCGACACTGTTTACAGTGAATCTTACCAATGTCTAGAGGTAAATACAAAACAGATCTAAATGGATTGTGAAAACGTGCAATTGCATTAAGTTTTTTTAACCTGCATGAACTGTATCACTGAGGCAACAAGAGCATTCACCCCTCCATGAAGATGTGTTCATTTATATCACATACCTACAAGTCCCTCCCAAGAACCTCATTGCTAGTAATCCCTTCCTTAAATCTCCTGTTAGAGCAACTGCTCAAGAAGAAATTTTTTTGCCTAGCTGGTAGTAATAAGTTAAACACAAGTTATATACACTGATGGATCTAAACAGGAGTCTTCTGGCAGGGCTGCATCTGCTCTTGTTGCCACCTCCCTAGTTAAGAAACGATAATAAATTTGTTGAGTTAGGCCCTAAGAATTAACAACTGGGCGGTCTACGCACTGCAAACTGAATTGTTTGCAATCCTAATGGCGCTAAAGTTAGCCTATGACACTGCGCTTGACTCCTATCATCATTACTGGATTCTATGTCCATCATTGAAGGCTCTTGGCTCATATAATGACTCCACAACATGCTCAGGTGGAAGCCAGGTATAGATACTCAAAAAATAGGACATAGGAATTAATGTACAATTGCTATGGATTCCCATTACACATTGGATTCCTCCTTCATGATAAAGTTGGATGTGTTAGCCAGACTATATCCAGAAGGAGAACATAGAATATAACTTTGGTATAACTCATGTGTCTATCATTAGGAATAATATTTATGAGAGGGAAGTAAATATGAAGATGATTGTTATAAGGAATGCCGTTAGAAGCCTGAGTAGATCAATACCCCACTAATGATAACATGAACGTAGATAAGTATTTTATGGGCAACTTGCAATGTGAAACAGACAGACTGATGTTTTATGGCCAGGCTTAGTCTTGGTTACAAGTACTTCTGGCAGTTTGGTAGACAATCACAGATGATGGAAACAAACTAAATGTAAATTACGTGAACAGGCATATGGTCCCACTCTCTGAACACTGTGTGCTAATTTCCCACTTATTGAGGAATACAGAGACAGACATGTATAATAACCTATGTGACAATGACAAGTATCTATTAATGAAAAGAAATACAATATAACTAGCAAATTTTCCTAAATTTGCGTGTAACAGATAAGAGAACTATAGATATGTAGATATAACTCCATATGTATTCCTGTTAAACAACCCTTTGGGGCCTAGTTCCTAGGCCCGTTTTCCATGTATCAATCTGCTCTTCGCTAACCGTCCACAGGATGGATATGGGTGCACACTAACTAGCCACTTCGGTGGCAGAATCTAACATCTATCATCTGTCACGTAACTCCTAGCTCTTTCCTCACAATCAAGTCTATCACGCTCTTTTTGGTCTTTCGCTCTCTTCTAACTGTCTTACTTTCTCGGATTTCCTCTCTTCAAATCTCTCTCTCCTCGCTTTTTCTCCTGTTCCTTTCAAGTTATCTTTCTCCTTTTTCTCTTTCCTCTTTTCGATTCTCTCTCTCTCCTTATTCCTCTTCCTTTTCTATTCTCTCTCTCTCCTTTTCCTCTTCTCTTTCCCCTTCTAACGACTCTCTTCTCTCTCAATTCTCTCTCTTTCAAGTCATTCCTGGATCGTACACTAATGAAAAATTCCTACATTTAATTCCCTGATATTCCTAACTTACTTCCAGCGTTCATTTCCAAAACTGTAATTCATCCATAACTTGCAAGAATAACTTAAACTATCAGGGGAAATGAAACGGGTATTAACGAAAACGGAGGTCAATTCCTGCTCTGTCAAACTGTAAATAATCCAGAGGGGCTCGATCCCCTGCTTCATTTAAACAATATGTAATAACGAAAACGAAGGGTTCTAGCCGGCTCCGAGCAAACATGTAAGTAAATGGGTCACTTGGTCATCCCAATCTTCTCACCAACAAATTCAAGAGTGTCCTACGACAGTTCCCTTGATAAGTGAAGATCTCAATGAAACAAGTTGTCATTGGAAATCTCGGGTCCCTAAGTCAAATCCTCCAAAGTGTTTCCAGCTCACACACCAATTAGGTGGCAGAATTAAATCTTATATCCTGCTGACTAGACTTACAATAAAATTGAGACTAACCAATCACCAAATCTTTCCAATACCAGTACTGTAGTCCTACCCATCGAGAAATGATTACTCAAGCTGGTGGTAACCGTCGGTGGTAAGCGGCGTTGAAGTTCCAATGGTAGATTCGAAGTGGAGTTGAATCTTGTGATTCAGTAAGAAAATCCTGGCAAGGGCGGCCACTTGTAAGGGCTTACTCCAGACCCTGTAACAACTTCAGTCAGTATTACTCAGGCTGGCTGGCTCCGCCTCAGGAACATTAGTGAATAGAAAAAGAAATATATCTGAAAAAAACAAAAACACTTTATAAGAAGAAAACATAAAATGTAAAACACTTAAATATGAAATATTAATCCCTACATTAAAGAAAATGAAAAATGAAAATTAAAAAGGATAACTGAATTCAACGCTAAATTTAAATGTCTAAAAAATGTGGGGTGTCTTTGTAGGTGACAACTGTGTGCTTAAATCGTAGCCGTTGCTGATGAAAGGGATGCGGGGGGTCCGCAGGTGTTGTTGACCACCACCTGGCTTAGATCTGCACAATTCTCGCGTGAGTATAGATATCCCGAATGACAGGAAAGCAGGTACTTCTTTACCGCAGCAATGATGTGGGGTTAAGGTCCAGCAATTCTTACAGGTGCAACAGTACTTTCAATACAAATGAGAAGTCCTGGACGTATATTCCTTCACCTGTTCAGCTTCGTTGATTACCGGTGACCCACTCTGACATCCAGGAGAGTATGTTGGGAGCTTGAGTCGAGTGATTTACTGTTTAAAAACCAAGCCCCACACGTCACCTTTGGGGGGGAAGAGGGAGGGAAGTATACGGAGCTAACGACAGAACCCTACCTAACAAAGCATTCCGCAGTTCCAACTATCACTTTCAGGAGGGGAGAAAAGGCGGGAAAAACAGGCGCGTGACTTACCCTACCTAACTATAAGCCGGCAGACAAACTATCAATTTATAGAGGTTGGGGGAGAAAAGGCGGAATATCGGGAGCTAAGCCTGGACCCTTCCTTCACGAGTAAGCCGCAATGAAACTATTGATACATATATTTCCCTCACTAACCATCCTATCTATTGAACTTTTCCCACACATTTGCCTTAACGAGACGTGTTTAATTCAAAATGTCGGGACATGCCATGCAGAATGTCACATTCAGGGTTTTAAAATTGTTCCAAGTAGATAGGAGTATCGGGAGGGGGGGTGGGTGCAAAATTGTTGTATGTCCCGAGATCGCTTGAACTGTTGCATAAAACGGGTATAAGTCTGAAGTAACACATATAAGTCTGTTTGGATGAATTTTTCGAGAGGCATGAAAAACTGATTTTAATGAGTGATATACTGTCCCCCAAGACTTAGATAGGTACCAAGGGAGACTACTATGTCGGAAATTGTTTAAGGCCACAAGGCACGATAATGTAGAAACTTCCTAGAGACTTTAACTTTATCATATTGATTGGAATTCTGGACTGGAAATTTCGAATCCTACCTACTTCTTAGTAGTTCAGATTGTTTATTTAAGCAGTTTGTGACAGAACCTACAAGGGAAAATAACCTGCTTGACTTAGTTCTGCAAACAATGAATCCCATGATAATAATTTAGAAATTGTCAGAGGAACTAGGTGCTATGACCACAAATCAATTACATTTAGCATTGAATGGAAGTACGATAGGTAGCGCTAAAAAAAAAAAAAAAAAACTTCAGCAACCGTCCCAGATTTCGCTTAGCAGGAAGGAATACATATAAATGACCTCATAGGGGACAGGAGCCATAGTAGGGAAACAAGTGTAGACCAAAGATCAGATAAAACCAATAATGCAAACAGAAATACCGCCAGACAAGCAAACAAGAGGAACTCCAATAGCAATAGTGAGGAAAAAATTACCAAAAACAACTGGTGGGAGCTCCTATTGTTTGTGCTAGAGAAGCAGTAAGACAGGAAACATGCACCACCAGGGAATACAACGTCACAGAAACCCAAGGAAGCGGAAACCAAGCCGTTCACCTACTATGCACTTGTATCTCTGGCATGGTAAATCTGGAAAAACAGATGGGACATGCAACTCTGACCACCCCTGAAATTGGCCATGCCCATATGACAACAGCAAATGCAAACACCCTTCCTGTAAGCATATCACCCTGAAAAGTACCTCTCAGTACAGGAAAGACTGGTGCTATAAACTATTAAATTGCCAGGCATACCAACTAATGGGACAAAAGATACAAAACATCAGGCCATGGAAAACCTGGTTAGCCACAGCCACTTCAAGAAGGGAGAGGTTTTTTAGTGCCAGGAAGGAAAAAAAACATGGCAGGAAATGGCAGACATCGTACAACCAAATCCAGTCATTCCTGGAGTGGAACCACAGTCGATGGCCTCCACTCCAAACCAACAGATACATATACTATTCCTGGAAAAAAATCCCCCCCCATACCAACAATACCACCATCCGAAACATTCTTCTTTGGCAAATATACAGGGTCTATGCAGCAACAAACAACAAAATACCTTTCATCATTCCGTGACTGCTTGCAGAGGCAAAGGCAATGATCGCGGCTATCACTGAGACCCACATAAAGGATCACATGGACAAGGAATTATGGATCCCAGTTACAACCTATACAGAATGTGACAGAGTGAACAGGCAAAAGGGGGGGTTGCCTGTACATTGCAGATCACTTGTTTGCACAGACCTGCTAAATGCCTCAAATGACGTAGTGGAAGTTTAGCATAAAGGGTCGAGAACAAAACCTAGTCATTGTGGTAGACTACAAGCCTCCGGATGCAACCATCCCAGCACTTCCAGGAACGCTGTTAAAAATTGAACACTGTCTGAAAATCTTCCAGCATCCTGCACCCCCAAAACCCCATCATGCTCCTGGGGATTTCAACTTAAGGCACCAAAATGGAGGAATATAGCAAATAATAAGTTGCAGTAATACCCAGGAGGCAGCTCTGATGAATAACTCACATCAAACGACTTTTAAATCTCTGGCATGCTCTGCACAAAAAAATTCACTTTAAACCAGCAAATAATAGAGCCTACTAACTGGAGATACACTAACCTCATAATCACGAAACAATGAAGATCTGACTATGAAGGTGTCACCATATCAAAAACAAATATACTCAGATCACAACATAATGAGGTTCAGTACATGTAATGCGTGGAGCCCCAGACCGACAAAATGAGACTAGCACGAGGGAGCATTCACACCAATTCAACTTCAATAACAAAAACATAAGTGGGACCAAGTAAACCCCAAGTCAACCGATATAAGTTGGGAAGATATACTAAGCAACACAGACCCCAAACTTATGCCTATAACAATTAACTCGGTGGGCACTCGATGTATGCACCAGGCTTATTCCTCTAAGAAAAAGAGGAGTAGATGTAAAATAAAAGAGAGAGGCGCTCCCTTTACAGGCGGAACCGGAAAAGAATAACAGAGCGGCTACAAGGAGGTCAATATATCTGAAGCGCAGGAGACACAGGTCCAGAGGAAATAGGCAAGCATCGACACTAAGCTAAATAAAGAATCCTTTAGGAGTCAGGAACGCGGAAGAACTAAAGAGTCCATTAAATGAAATCGGAAAGAAACCCAAAGTATTTTCTCCTATCCAAATCAAAATCGAGAACAACGTCCAGTATTGGGCCCCTACTTAAACAAGATGGGTCCTACCCAGATGACAGCAAGGAAATGGTGAGCTACACACGTCCCAATAATGAACTCGTTTTTAGCAAGCCGCTAACCAACTGAGAGTCGAAGATCAAAATGAATTATTTATGAGAGAGCCACAAATTTGATTAACACAAGCCGATCCATGTTATCCTGGACGCCAAATTTACTTCGAACAGGCGATAAATGAGACATGCCCATGCACTCTGCCCCAGGGCCAGACTCATGAACACTGTGCATCAACAAGAACTGCAAGAGCCCCAATCACGAGCCTTTTCCATCCTATGGAGAGGGAGCATGACACGGGGGTCGTCCCTCAGATACTAAAAAACAACAGACATAGCCCCACTCCACAAAGGGGGCAGTAACGCAACAGCAAAGAAATACCGACCAATAGCACTAACATCCCATATATAAAAAATCTTTGAAAGGGTCCTAAACGCAAGTCACCACCCAAACTAGAAACCCATCATACACAACCCCTGTGCAACATGGTTTAGAACAGGTCGCTCCTGTCTGTCTCAACTACTGGATCACTACGACAAGGTCCTAAATGCACTAGAAGACAAAAAGAATGCAGATGTAATATATACAGACTTTGCAAAAGCCTTCGACAATTAATAACAGGAAAAGTCGGTCGATGGATCTATAATTTCCTCACTAACAGAACACTGAGATATCGTCCAACAAGTAAAGACCGAGGCAGCTACGGGAAAAGCCTGTTTCCACAAAGGCACAGTACTAGCTACTCCCATCTTGTTCCTCATCCTCATATCCGACATAGACAAGGATGTCAGCCACAGCACCGTGTCTTCCTTTGCAGATGACACCCGAATCTGCATGACAGTGTCTTCCATTGCAGACACTGCAAGGCTCCAGGCAGACATCAACCACATCTTCAGTGGGCTGCAGAAAACCAATATGAAGTCAACGATGAGATATTTCAATTACTCCGATATGGTAAACATGAGGAAATTAAATCTCATCAGAGACAAAACAAATTCTGGCCACAAAATAGAGCGAAACACACGTCAAAGACCTGGGAGTGATTATGTCGGAGGATCTCACCCTCAAGACCATAACATTGTATCAATCGCATCTGCTAGAAAAATGGACAGGATGGATAATGATAAACCTTCAAAACTAGGATGCCAAGCCCATGATGACACTTTCCAGTCACTTGTTCTAACTAGCTGGAAAAATTGCTGCACTCTAACAGCACCTTTCAAGGCGTGAAATTGCCGACCTAGAAAATGTACAGAGAACTTTCACGGCGCGCATACACGGAGATAACAAACAACCTCAATTACTGGATCGCTGAGGTATCTAAACCTGTATTCCTGGATTGCAGGAGGGAGAGATACATGATTATCTACCCCTGGAAAATCTTGAGGGACTAGTACCGACTGCACACGAAAATCACTCACTCGAAAGCAAAAGAACTTGGCAGACGATGCAACCATCCCCCCAATGAAAAGCAGGGGTGTCCACTAGCACGTTAAGAGACCATACAAATAAGTGTTCAGGGGCCCGAGACTGATCAACTGCCACCAGCACACAGAAGGGGGATTACAAACAGCCCCCTGGAGTCTTCTAGCAGGACACTGGACAAGCACCTAAAGTCAGTATCCTGATCAGCCGGGCTGTGGTCCGTACGTTGTTTGCGTGGCACCACTCAACAACCTGGTTGATCAGGCGCTGATTCCACCATGAGGAGGGCCTGTCACAAGACCGGGCCGCGGGGCGTTGACCCCCGAAACTCTCTCCAGGTAAAATCCAGTAGCAGATTACGATGGCTTAGAGAACACTTATCATTTGATAAATTTTAGACACAATGCAACCACTTGGGTATCTTTATTGAGGAAACGTTTTCGCCACAACAGTGGCTTCATCATCCATACAAATGAGAATCTTGAAGAACAGGAGAAATGAGTAAACAGTTCCCTCAACCTTGAGTCGAATTGGTTCAGTCTATCAAACTTGATAGAATACGGCTTACGTGCGGAAAGGTGCTTAAAAACCGTTGGCAAGGAGAGTGCAGCAGTCAAAGGTGGTGTCACATTTGTTCAAATGTTGAAGTAGGTACGTGCCCCAGAATTAGGCAAGCGAAGAATTCCTAAGTATTAAGATCCCAAGAAGTTGCAGTGTCTGACAGGTTTGTAAGAAGAATGAAGGCCACTGTGTGGGCGAAACGATTTCCTCAATAAAGATATCCAAGAGTGCACATGTGTCCTAATTATCACATGACGGTTCTCTGAACCATTCTCTACACTTATTATCTGTTTGACTGGGGGTAACAAAGAGCTATCAATATGATAGTTTTCAGAACACTATACAAGCTGCTCATAGAAACGTTTTATATTCCCATCTAAAGAAATTAGGAACAAATAGAAATGACCCAAAATGGATAGAAAATAAAATAGGCTCTAATATCTACTAGGCATAAAGAAACGGAATTATAGGATCTCAAAAGAGTGAGGGTCATCTTATGACTCAGTATATTGACATTAAGAGTGACATTAAAAACGGGAAAAGAAAAGCTGAACGGACTATGAAATTTTAAAGATGCTATGGATTCTAACGACTAACCCACAAAGTTTTTATCCATTGCCAGTAGAACAAAAGTATGAGATAAGATAGGTCCCCTTAAAAAATAACTATGCGCATCTTTACTGACAAAGAGAATTAACTTGCTCTATTTTAAATAATTTATTTTCTCTCGGTTTTTACACAGAAGACACAAACAAAAATTCCAGTTAATTAATTTTTTATAGTGGCTAGAAGAAGAAAATTATGTAACAACACAGTCACAGTGAAAGGTGTGAACAAAAAGAACATAATAAAGTAGTATCACTGCCTCAGCTACAGGTCTAAAGCTCTCAAAGGGCAGTTGCTGGTACAACCCAACTATGGTGCTAATGTGAGAATCGTGAGAATGATGTACATAGCCTATTTTTGGTTCCATAATTGATTATCTACTCCCCTGTTGATATTACTAGAGAACGTTCTCTCCGACCCTTGGAGTAATGCAAAAAGAAAGCGTCTCAGGATTATTCTCGCTGTCCCAGAACTACAAAAGTTCTTAACATGAGGAAGAGCTTGGTATTTCTAGTATCAGTGAAAGGAATGTTTGAAATTACACTGTACTCGTTATTAGAATGTTGAGAACAACAACCAGACACTGGTCACAGTGATCTTACTCACGTGCCTAGAGGTTTTTTAAATACACACAGATCTAAATGATTGTAAATTACGTGCACTTGCATTAAGTTTTATAAACCTGTATGAACTGTATCTCTGTAGCAACAAGAGCAATTTCACCCCTCCAGGAAGATGTTTCATTTAATATCAACATACCTAACAAGTCCCTCCCAAGAAAGCTCCTTGCTATAATCCCTTTTCCCCTTAATCTCTTGTTAAGAAAACTGCCCCCCCTCAAGAGAAATTTTTCTCACCTAGCTGTAGTATAAGTTATCACAAGTTAGATACACTGATGGATCTAACCAGAAGTCTTCTGGCAGGGCTGCATCGCGCTTGTTGCCACTCCATTGTTTAAGAACGAAAAAAAATTTTGTTGAGTTAGGCATAAGAATTAACAACTGGGGCGTCTACCCTGCAAACTGAATTGTTGCAATCCTAATGGCGCTAAAGGCTAACTTATGACACTGAGCTGACTCTAATCATCATTACTGATTCTATGCTCCATCATTGAAGCTCTTGACGCATATATGACTCCAACACATGCACCTTGGGGAACCAGGTATAATACCTCAACAATTTAGGGACAAAGGAATTAATGTACAATTGATATGGATCCACACACATTGGATTACACCTCATGATAAAGTTTGATATGTTAGCCAAGAAAGAGTACCCAGAAGGAGAAATGTAGAATATAACTTTTGGTATAACTGTGTCTAGCATTAGGAAAACACTTAGGAGAGAAGTAAATAATGAACATGCTTGTTAAGGAATGCAGTTAAAGCCTGAGTAGATTCTTAACCCACTATGATAACATGAACGTAGAAAAGTATGATAAGGGAGCAACATGCAATGTGGAACAACGACTGGATGTTTGATAGTGGCCAGGCTGAGGCGTGTTACAAGTACTTCTGCAGTTTGGGAGACACAGATGATGATCAAACTAAAAGTAAATTATGTGATCAGGCAAGATGGTCACTGACATTCACACATGCTTAATTGTCCACTCATTTAGGAAAACAGAGCCAGACAGTATAATAACCTATTTGACATGTCAAGATATCTTATTAATGAAAAATAAGATTACCAGATTACTAAGCAAATTACCTAAATTAGCTAGTAGCACATAGAAGTGCACATATCGATAAGTAGATAAAACTCCATATGTATTCCTTTAAAACCTTTGGGCCTAGTTCCAAGGCTGTTTGTGTATCCATATGCTCTCGCGCTACCGTCCACAGGATGGATATGGGGTGCACAATAAACTAGCCACTTCGTGTCCCAGACCTAATCTAATCTGCAGCAGGCCTGTAAGCCCATACTAGGCAGGTCCCTTTACAATCATACCCACTAACAACACATTTGCCCCAACCACGATTTTCAATGCTACCCAAGAAATAAGCTCTGATGTGCCTGACCCCCACTCAAATCCAACCCCCCCCCCCACTCATGCCAACTATCACAACCCCAATTTGAAACCACCAAAGTCCCAGCCTCACAACCCAACTAGTAGACAGTTCCACCATCCACCTACCCTATTAACAACCAATACTTTCCTATGTCCTTCTCAATCTAAACTTATCTAATTTAAAATCCATTACTTGCGGGTTCTCTCTTGAGGAGATATCCTCAAGACCTTATTAAAATATCCCCCTTTATTAATACATTATCTTCCACATAATACACCTCGATCAGGTCCCCCTCATTCTTCGACTAACAAGTGAATGTACTAAAGAGTCTTCAATCTTTCTTCATCAGGAAGATTTCAATGCATATTTATTAAAATAAGTCCTCCTACCTACGCTGAAAGTTTAATCTGACGAATTTATGTCCCATCTGTAATATGGAGAACAGAATTGAGCTGCATAATCTAGATAGTTCTTACAAATGATGTATAAAGCAGCAGTATTATCTCTTGACGTCTGTTGCTTACACTTCTTGATATAAATCCCATAATCTATTTGGGGCCTTTATTATGTAACGCTTAGCATATTGCTGTCTTGGTTAAGGTTGCAGCTCACCAAACCCCCAAGTCCTTTTCTTCGCAATCTGTGTGGCTAAGTTCTACATCAATTAATTATAATAGCTAGGGTTATGGGACACACCGACTTTGAACCATGCATTTATCTACATTGAACTGCATACTGCCACTTTTCTGCCAAGCATACAGTTTTGTTTAAATCCTCCTGAAGTTTCCCTAACATACTACGATTGATATCAATTTTTCCTACCTATCTTTTGTTGTCCATCGGCGAATTTTGCTCATATCACTAGTAACACCCTCATCAAGATCATTGATATATATTATAAACAACAACGGGCCCATATTGATTGGAATTTCTTGACTGGGAATTTAAATCAACGATTTTCTTAGAATTAGTTCAGGAAAGTTTTTTGAAGCAGTTTGTGACAGAACCTACAAGGGGTAATAACCTGCTTGACTTAGTTCTGGCAAACAATGAATCCCTAGTTTATAAATTTAGAATTTCAAGGAACAGTGCTACGACCACCAATCAAGTTACATTTAGAATTGAATGAAAGTATGCTAGTCAGGTATAACTCAGTAACAGTCCCCCAGATTTTCGCTTACAGATTACGATCTTAGAGAACCCTTATCATCTGTTGACTGGGTAACGAAGAGAGCTAGCCATATGACAGTTTCTGAACACAATACGCGCACAAAGAACGTTTATCCTTATAAAGGAAAATCAGAATCACATAGAACTGACCCAAAATGGATAATAATAGGCTGAAATACCTAACTAGGGAATAAGAAAGGAATTTATAGACGTATCAAAAGAGGCGATGGACATCTTAATGAATCCAGTATCTTGACATTAAGAGGGACATTAAAAAGGGGATAAGAAAAGCTCCAAGGACTAAAAATTAAAGTTGCTAGGGATTTCTAAAACTAACCCAAAAAGTTTTTTCCCAGGCTATAGAACAAAAGTCCAGATTGAATAGGTCCCCTTAAATATAACTATGGCACTTACTGACAAAGAGAAAGAATTTGCTCGATTTTAAATAATTATTTTCTCTCGTTTTTACCCAGGAAAGACACGAATAATATTCCGGTAATTAATTTTTATAGTGGAATCAGAAGAAATAAATTAAGTAACATCACAGTCACTATTGAAATGGTGTGAGCAGATAGACCGACGAGCAAAATAAGTCACCGGGGTCCCAGATGATGGTATTTTCAAGGTTCTAAGAATGCAAAATGGAAGTCGTGAACCATTAACTAAATTTTTTAATTTATCTCTTCAAACAGGTGAAGTTCTCTGATCGTGGAAGATGGCTAATATTAATTCCTATTTTTTAAAACAGGGGACAAGTCGTTACCGTCAAATTACCCCCCATAAGCCTGACGACCTCAAATGTAGGCCAAATTACTAGCGTCAATTATAGCTGAGATTAAAAGAAGCATCTCGATACGCATAGCCTTGATTAATATTACTCAGCATGATTCAACAAGAGCCGGTCTTGTCTAACTAATTTATTAACTTTCTTCAGTAAAGCTTTTGAGCTGTTGACCACGATAAAGAATTTGAATATTGTTTTCCCCTTTATTATATAAGAATTTTGAGTTAAGGCATTTGATAGAGTTCCGCACCAAAGACTGTTTGGAAGAAAGTAGCAGCGCTCATGGCATTGGGGAAGGGTGCTCTTCGTGGAGATCGAATCAATGGCTCTCAGACCAGGAAAGCAGAGAGTGTCATAAATGGGGTAATATCCGAGTGGGATCATAACAAAGTGGGGTTCCACATGGACATCTTGCCCGTTGTTGTTTTAATATATATCATGAAACTTGATGAAGGAATTTACTAGTGATATGAGCAAATTCCCCCGATGACACGAAGATAGGTAGGATAAATTGATTTCAAACGTAGATGTTAGGGAACTTCAAGGATTTAGACAAACTCTACTCTAGGTCATAAAAGTGGGCAGATGCAGATCCATGTAGATAATTGCCAAGGTTCTGAAGCTCGGGAGTGTTCCAAACCCTACACTTTTAAGTTAAATGACGTAGAACATAGCCATACAGATTGCGAACATGACTTGGGGGTTATTGGTAAGCAGCAACCTTAAACCAAGACAGCAATGCCTCAGCGAACTAAAAAGCAAATAGATTACTGGCTTTATTCAAGAAGTGTAAGCAACAGAAGTCCAGACGTCATACTGCAGCTTTTACATTAATTATAAGGCTCACCTAGAGTAGCAGCTCAATTCTGGTCCCATATTTACAGAATGGACATAAATACGTTAGAAAACTTCAGCGAAGAATGACTAAATTAATACATAGCAATTAAAATCTTCCTTATGAAAGAAGATTGAAGACTCTTAAGTTACATTCACTTGTTAGAACGAAGAATAGGGAGACCTGAACGAAGTGTAGCAATGGAAGATAGGTAATAATAAAGGGGATAATCACAAGGTCTTGAGGATATCTCTCCAAAGAGAACCCGCAGTAAAGGATTTAAATTAGATAAGTTTTAGAATTAGAAAGGACATAGGAAAGTATTGGTTTGGAAATAGGGTAGTTGATGAGTGGAACAGTCTACCTAGTTGGGTTATTGAGGCTGGGACTTTGGGTAGTTTCAAATTTAGGTTGGATAAGTACATGAGTGGGAGGGGTTGGATTTGAGAGGGACTTGTACATCGGAGCTTGTTTCTTGGATGGCATTGAAAATTGGGTTGGTCAAATGTTTGTTAGTGGGATGAATTGTAAAGGACCTGCCTAGTATGGGCCAACAGGCCTGCTGCAGTGTTCCTCCTTTCTTATGTTCTTATGTTCTTATGATCCCTGTGGAACGCCACTTGTTACAGATCCCCACTCGGATTTAACCCCATTTATGGGCACTCTCTGCTTGGAAATAAATGGTATAAAATACCGACACAATGGAAATATAAACACATATGCAGTATAATGTGATCCTTTATTGACTACGTTTCGCTCACACAGTGGGTTTTTTCAAGTCACGAACAGAACTACCTGGGGTGGAAGGAACGCGAGTATTTATAGTCAGGTTCAGAATGTTGAGGTCAGGTAGAGAATGCTGCATCTGATGATGTACCGAGTGGGGTTATAGAGTCTAAAATCTTGGGTAGCTTGGAAAGGAGATTGAATAAGTTTGTGAGCTACCCAAGATTTTAGACTCTATAACCCCACTCGGTACATCATCAGATGCAGCATTCTCCAAGTGACCTCAACATTCTGAACCTGACTATAAATACTCGCGTTCCTTCCACCCCAGGTAGTTCTGTTGTGACTTGAAAAAGCCCACTGTGTGGGCGAAACGTAGTCAATAAAGGATCACATTATACTGCATATGTGTTTATATTTCCACACTCTCTGCTTCCTGTCTGTGAGCCATGACTCGATCCATGAGAGCACTTTTCCCCCAATGCCATGAGCTGCCACTTTCTTTAACAGTCTTTGGTGTGGAACTCTATCAAAAGCCTTACTAAAATCTAAGTAAATAGTATCAAATTCTTTATCGTGGTCAACAGCCTCAAAAGATTTACTGAAGAAAGTTAATAAAATTAGTTAGACAAGAACGGCCTCTTGTGAATCCATGCTGAGTATCATTAATCAAGCTATGCTTATCGAGATGGCTTCTTATAATCTCAGCTATAATTGACTCTAGTAATTTGCCTACAATTGAGGTCAGGCTTATTGGGCGGTAATTAGATGGTAACGACTTGTCCCCTGTTTTAAAAATAGGAATTACATTAGCCATCTTCCACATATCAGACACTACACCTGTTTGAAGAGATAAATTAAAAATATTAATGGTTCACAGAGTTCCATTTAGCATTCCTTAAGAACCCTTGAAAAAACCTCATCAGGACCTGGTGACTTATTTTGCTTCAGTCGGTCTATCTGCTTCACAACCATTTCACTAGTGACTGTGATGTTACATAATTTATCTTCTTCTGGCCCACTATAAAAATTAATTACTGGAATATTATTAGTGTCTTCCTGTGTAAAAACCGAGAGAAAATAATTATTTAAAATCGAGCACATTTCATTCACTTTGTCAGTAAGATGCCCATAGTTATTTTTAAGGGGACCTATCTTATCTCTAACTTTTGTTCTATATACCTGGAAAAAACTTTTTGGGTTAGTCTTAGAATCCCTAGCAACTTTAATTTCATAGTCCCTTTTAGCCTTTCTTATCCCCTTTTTAATGTCCCTCTTAATGTCAATATACTGACCCCCGAAACTCTCTCCAGGTAAACTCCAGATACTGATTCATAAGATGACCCTCACCTCTTTTGATACACCTATAAATTCCTTTCTTAAGCCCTAATATATATTTCAGCCTATTATTCATCCATTTTGGGTCATTTCTATTTGATCTAATTTCTTTATACTGGATAAACGTTCTTTGAGCCTCATGTATAGTGTTCAGAAAACTGTCATATTGATAGCTCTCTTCGTTACCCCAGTCAACAGATAATAAGTGTTCTCTAAGCCCATCGTAATCTGTTAAACGAAAATCTGGGACTGCTACTGAGTTATCCCTACTATTATACTTCCATTCAATGCTAAATGTAATTGATTTGTGGTCGCTAGCACCCAGTTGAAACTTTTAAATTATTAACAAGGGATTCATTGTTTGCCAGAATTAAGTCAAACAGGTTATTACCCCTTGTAGGCTCTGTCACAAACTGCTTCAAAAAACAATCCTGAACTACTTCTAAGAAGTTGTATGATTCTAAATTCCCAGTCAAGAAATTCCAATCAATATGACTAAAGTTAAAGTCTCCTAGAATTATTACATTATCGTGCCTTGTGACCCTAACAATTTCCTCCCATAGTAGTCTCCCCTGGTCCCTATCTAAGTTTGGGGGACGGCATATCACTCCTAAAATTAATTTTTCATGCCCCTCTGAAAATTCTATCCAAACAGACTCTGTATGTGTTGCTTCAGACAGTGCAACAGTTCAAGCGATCTCGGACATACAATGCCACCCCACCCCCCTTCCCGATACTTCTATCTACTTGGAACAATTTAAAACCCTGAATGTGACATTCCGCAGGCATGTCCCGACATTTTGAATTAAACCACGTCTCAGTTAAGGCAAATACATCAATGTTACCTGCACTAGCAACTAGTCTCAACTCATCCATCTTACTCCTAGCACTGCGCCTATTTGTGTAATATATATTTAAAGACCCTCCTCTGTCTTTACCCTTCCTGCTCCTTTCTGTTATTCCACTAAACCTATTACTGTCCTTGTCAATTAGTGCCACTCGCTTTCCAATATCCACCTCATTTTGTCTATTACTAGTTCTCCTAGTACTCATATTACTACACTGCGACTTCACTGTTTTCCCGCCAAAACCCATACCACTAACTATTCCTAGTTTAAAGACATAACAGCTCCCTCCACTGCATTGGCCAGTGCTCCCACCCCACACCTAGATAAGTGAACCCCATCCCTGGCATACATGTCATTTCTGCCATAGAAGAGGTCCCAGTTGTCAATGAATGTTACCGCATTTTCCTTACAGTATTTGTCCAGCCAGCAATTGACACCAATTGCTCTGGACAACCATTCATTTCCAACTCCTCTCCTTGGCAAAATGCCACATATGACAGGTTTCCCTCCCTTCCTCCTAATTATCTCTATTGCTGACCTATACCTGCTAATCAGGTCCTCACTCCTACGTCTGCTAACATCGTTGCCTCCAGCACTGAGACAGATAATAGGATTTCTCCCATTACCTCTCATGATGTCATCCAGACGGCTAACAATATCCTTCATCCCAGCCCCTGGAAAACAAACTCTCTGCCTCCTACTCCTATCCTTCAAGCAGAATGCCCTATCCATGTACCTAATCTGGCTATCCCCAACAACAATAATGTTTTTACCTTCCTTGGCGTCGTCCGTCGTTATGCTCCCAGTAGTCAACTCACATTCGCCAGGTAGCATTATACAACTTGTAGAATTCGTCAAGACGTTCTCGATGGTCTTTGTTGGGGTTTCTAGGAATGTCTCAATCACGTCTGCCAATGCATCTTTGGTGCTCGTTGTGACATTCCCAGTAGAACACTCACATTCGTCAGGTAGCACCGAGAATGGGTTGGAAGTTTCCATGGTAGTCTTCTGGTTTTTCGTTGTTTCTGCCTCTCCAACCGTTTTCTTGATCCTCAGCTTGGTTCCATGTTGCCCGGCCACTGACCAAGCTCTGCTCTTAACCTGGGGACTCACAACAGGAGGATTACTACGAATCCTCTTGCTCTCCTCCGTTAATCGCCGTATCTCCAGCTTAGCAACTCTGAGCTCTTCTCTCAGCTGCTGGTAATGTTGCTCAAGAGAGGGCATCCTCGTTCAGATTCACAGAGAGCACACAAACAGGTCTTCACAGAGCTAAGTACATGTCACCACTGAGCAGATAGACACACTGAAGCAAAATAAGTCACCGGGCGCTGATGAGGTTTTTTCAAGGGTTCTTAAGGAATGCAAAATGGAACTCTGTGAACCATTAACTAATATTTTTAATTTATCTCTTCAAACAGGTGTAGTGTCTGATATGTGGAAGATGGCTAATGTAATTCCTATTTTTAAAACAGGACACAAGTCGTTACCTTCAAATTACCGCCCAATAAGCCTGACCTCAATTGTAGGCAAATTACTAGAGTCAATTATAGCTGAGATTATAAGAAGCCATCTCGATAAGCATAGCTTGATTAATGATACTCGGCATGGATTCACAAGAGGCCGGTCTGGAGTTTACCTGGAGAGAGTTCCGGGGGTCAACGCCCCCGCGGCCCGGTCTGTGACCAGGCCTCCTGGTGGATCAGAGCCTGATCAACCAGGCTGTTGCTGCTGGCTGCACGCAAACCAACGTACGAGCCACTGCCCGGCTGATCAGGAACTGACTTTAGGTGCTTGTCCAGTGCCAGCTTGAAGACTGCCAGGGGTCTGTTGGTAATCCCCCTTATGTGTGCTGGGAGGCAGTTGAACAGTCTCGGGCCCCTGACACTTATTGTATGGTCTCTTAACGTGCTAGTGACACCCCTGCTTTTCATTGGGGGGATGGTGCATCGTCTGCCAAGTCTTTTGCTTTCGTAGTGAGTGATTTTCGGTCTTGTCTAACTAATTTATTAACTTTCTTCAGTAAAGCTTTTGAGGCTGTTGACCACGATAAAAAGTTTGATACCATTTACTTAGATTTTAGTAAGGCTTTTGATAGAGTTCCACACCAAAGACTGTTAAAGAAAGTGGGAGCTCATGGCATTGGGAGAAAAGTGCTCTCATGGATCGAGTCATGGCTCACAGACAGGAAGCAGAGAGTGTCCATAAATGGGGTTAAATCCGAGTGGGGATCAGTAACAAGTGGCGTTCCACAGGGATCAGTCTTGGGCCCGTTGTTGTTTATAATATATATCAATGATCTTGATGAAGGAATTACTAGTGATATGAGCAAATTCGCCGATGACACGAAGATAGGTAGGATAATTGACTCAAACGTAGATGTTAGGGAACTTCAGGAGGATTTAGACAAACTCTACTCTTGGTCAGAAAAGTGGCAGATGCAGTTCAATGTAGATAAATGCAAGGTTCTGAAGCTCGGGAGTGTCCATAACCCTAGCACTTATAAGTTAAATAATGTAGAACTTAGCTATACAGATTGCGAAGAGGACTTGGGGGTTATGGTAAGCAGCAACCTTAAACCAAGACAGCAATGCCTAAACGTACGTAATAAGGCAAATAGATTACTGGGATTTATATAAAGAAGTGTAAGCAACAGAAGTCCAGAGGTCATACTGCAGCTTTATATATCATTAGTAAGGCCTCACCTAGATTATGCAGCTCAATTCTGGTCTCTATATTACAGAATGGACATAAATTCGTTAGAAAACATACAGTGTAGGATGACTAAATTAATACATAGCATTAGAAATCTTCCTTATGAAGAAAGATTGAAGACTCTTAAGTTACATTCACTTGTTAGACGAAGAATGAGGGGAGACCTGATCGAAGTGTATAAGTGGAAGATAGGTATTAATAAAGGGGATATTAACAAGGTCTTAAGGATATCTCTCCAAGAGAGAACCTGCAGTAATGGATTTAAATTAGATAAGTTTAGATTTAGAAAGGACATAGGAAAGTATTGGTTTGTAAATAGGGTAATTGATGAGTGGAACAGTCTACCTAGTTGGGTTATTGAGGCTAGGACTTTAGGTAGTTTCAAATTTAGGTTGGATAAGTACATGAGTGGGAGGGGTTGGATTTGAGTGGGACTTTCACATCAGAGCTTATTTCTTGGGTAGCATTGAAAATTGGGTTGGTCAAATGTTTGTTAGTGGGATAAATTGTAAAGGACCTGCCTAGTATGGGCCAACAGGCCTTCTGCAGTGTTCCTCCTTTCTTATGTTCTTATGTTCTTAACTCCTCTCCTTGGGAAAATGCCACATATGACAGGTTTCCCACCCTTCCTCCTAATTATCTCTATTGCTGACCTATACCTGCTAATCAGGTCCTCACTCCTACGTCTGCCAACATCGTTGCCTCCAGCACTGAATCAGATTATAGGATTGCTCCCATTACCTCTCATGATGTCATCCAGACGGCTAACAATATCCTTCATCCCAGCCCCAGGAAAACACACTCTCTGCCTCCTACTCCTGTCCTTCAAGCAGAATGCCCTATCCATGTACCTAATCTGGCTATCCCCAACAACAACAATGTTTTTACCTTCCTTGGCGTCGTCCGTCATGATGCTCCGAGTAGTCGACTCGCATTCGCCAGGTAGCATTACACCACTTGTAGAATTCGTCAAGACGTTCTCGATGGTCTTCGGTGGGGTTTCTAGGGATGTCTCACTCACGTCTGCCAATGCTTCTTTGGTGCTCGTTGTGGCATTCCCAGTAGAACACTCACATTCGTCGGGTAGCACGGACGTGAAGACCTGTTTGTGTGCTCTCTGTGAATCTGTACCAGGATGCCCTCTCTTGAGCAACTTTACCAGCAGGTGAGAGAAGAGCTCAGAGTTGCTAAGATGGAGATACGGCGATTAACGGAGGAGAACAAGAGGATTCGTAGTAATCCTTCTGTTGTGAGTCCCTAGGTTAAGAGGGGAGCTTGCTCAGTGGCCGGGCAACATGGAACCAAGCTGAAGATCAAGAAAACGGTTGGAGAGGCAGAAACAATGAGAAACCAGAAGACTACCGTGGAAACTTCCAACCCATTCTCGGTGCTACCTGACGAATGTGAGTGTTCTACTGGGACTGCCACAACGAGCACCAAAGAAGCATTGGCAGACGTGAGTGAGACATCCCTAGAAACCCCAACGAAGACCATTGAGAACGTCTTGACGAATTCTACAAGTGGTGTAATGCTACCTGGCGAATGTGAGTCGACTACTCGGAGCATCACGACGGACGACGCCAAGGAAGGGAAAAACATTGTTGTTGTTGGGGATAGCCAGATTAGGTACATGGATAGGGCATTCTGCTTGAAGGATAGGAGTAGGAGGCAGAGAGGTGTTTTCCTGGGTTGGGATGAAGGATATTGTTAGCCATCTGGATGACATCATGAGAGGTAATGGGAGCAATCCTATTATCTGTCTCAGTGCTGGAGGCAACGATGTTGGCAGACGTAGGAGTGAGGATCTGATTAACAGGTATAGGTCAGCTATAGAGATAATTAGGAGGAAGGGTGGGAAACCTGTCATATGTGGCATTTTGCCAAGGAGAGGAGTTGGAAATGAATGGTTGTCCAGAGCAGTTGGTGTCAATTGCTGGCTAGACAAATACTGTAAGGAAAATGCGGTAACATTCATTGACAACTGGGACCTCTTCTATGGCAGAAATGACATGTATGCCAGGGATGGGGTTCACTTATCTAGGTGTGGGGTGGGAGCACTGGCCAACGCAGTGGAGGGAGCTGCTAGGTCTTTAAACTAGGAATAGTTAGTGGTATGGGTTTTGGCGGGAAAACTGTGAAGTCGCAGGGTAGTAACATGAGTACTAGGAGAACTAGTAATATTCAAAATGAGGTGGATATTGGAAAGCGAGTGGCACTAATTGACAAGGACAGTAATAGGTTTAGTGGAATAACAGAAAGGAGCAGGAAGGGTAAAGAGAGAGGAGGGTCATTAAATATTTATTACAAAAATAGTCGCAGTGCTAGGAATAAAATAGACGAGTTGAGACTAGTTGCTAGTGCAGGTAACATAGATGTATTTGCCATTACTGAGACGTGGTTTAATTCAAAAAGTCGGGACATGCCTGCAGAATGTCACATTCAGGGTTTTAAATTGTTCCAAGTAGATAGAAGTTTTTTTTTTTTATTTTATTTAAAACAGTGCGATACAAATGACAAAAATATATTAAAAAGATACACGACAAAAGATTACTGCACTAGAATCGCACTTAACCCGAGACCTAATAACGACACCATACTCACACACACCACACCGTATGTTACATTGGTATTACACTCACACACAACACACCGTATATTACAGTGGTAATACACACTCACACACAACACACCGTATGTTACATTGGTATTACACTCACACACAACACACCGTATATTACAGTGAATATACACTCACACACACAAACACCGTATATTACAGTGGTAATACACTCACACACAACACTATACATTACAGTGGTATTGTTTTATTTGTTAAAGAACATCTCTAACAAGGTTACATATTACCAAACATCAAACACTGGAAATTATGAAGATTGTACAATAAAACAGAGATAAACAAAACAAACAAACACGCACAATGACACACATACACAAACACACACATTACACTACATGAGACTACATCAGGCACATACTAGGCACTACATGGGGTTCCTGCCTGTCAACACACACGTTCCTAACACCCCCTTAACTACATACATGAGACTACATCAGGCACATACTAGGTGAGGTTTCTGCCTGTCAACTCACACGTTACACTACATGAGACTACATCAGGCACATACTAGGTGAGGTTTCTGCCTGTCAACACACACGTTACACTACATGAGACTACATCAGGCACATACTAGGTGGGGTTTCTGCCTGTCAACACACACGTTACACTACATGAGACTACATCAGGCACATACTAGGTGAGGTTTCTGCCTGTCAACACACACGTTACACTACATGAGACTACATCAGGCACATACTAGGTGAGGTTTCTGCCTGTCAACACACACGTTACACTACATGAGACTACATCAGGCACATACTAGGTGGGGTTTCTGCCTGTCAACACACACGTTACACTACATGAGACTACATCAGGCACATACTAGGTGGGGTTTCTGCCTGTCAACACACACGTTACACTACATGAGACTACATCAGGCACATACTAGGTGGGGTTTCTGCCTGTCAACACACACGTTACACTACATGAGACTACATCAGGCACATACTAGGTGAGGTTTCTGCCTGTCAACACACGTATGCAAGACTAAGTCTAAGATCTCAGGTGCTTAACAGAGCACCACGATACTCAAACATTAATATTGGCGATTATCACGAGATCTTAACATACATAGGTATTTAGTATTCAAAGAAGGAAACGGGATAATACTAAAAGTCACTATAAAAACATCCAATATAACAAAACAAAACTACGATGTGATATTTTACATCTCAGCAAAACAAAGAAAAATAATGCAAACTAATTACATGTAATATAATATTACTGAAAAGCACACTGTAACACAGCATAAAAATAACATAAAATAAAAACCAATTGCTTATGCTAGGAAACACTTTTTACCACTTACAATTGAATCAAAAACAGTAAAGACACCCATAACATATTTGAGTCTCATTGAAAATTTTCATCATAAAGTCCTTGAAATGATTTATACATGATAAAATATGCAATCGTAGTGCTACACCTTTCTAAATGATAACTGTGTAGTTGCTGAAACCCTCGGGGCAATAACCCTATTGCCTCTAGATATCAAAACTCAATTATACATCCATATAAACAGCTCTCCATGCTCACACCCAAGTCTAGGAAAATAGCCCGTCGTATCCCCTTACCCATTTTGCAAATCCCATAAATCCCTTAATGTGAAATTTCGATAACCCTCACTAAAATCTCTCTCCCATCTCCCTCCATACACCCCTTTATTTCTACACTGTGTCCTATAAAAAGTTGCTGCCAATGCATTAATTCTTGCACGCACGTCCGCCTCCCTCATAGCCCACATCATGTATATATAATCCGTAATCATATACCCAATCGCATTCTCAACCCTTTTATTCACCCCAGTTATATCTGAACTTAAAACCCTCAAAACCTGCAAACCCCCTCCCCCCACTAACCTTAAAACCTTACCCATCCAAACCCTTATAAGTTCAATACAATCGCAAAAATATACCATATGATAAATAGTCGCCAATCCTCCACAATCCTTGCATTCCCCATCCTCTCGTATTCTCTTATAGAATAAAACCATTCCTGACGGCAAGATTCCATGTAAAAATCTATACATAACTTCTCTGACTTTAGGTTTTAAACGCAATTTATTTAAACGCCCCCAAATATTATGCCAATCATACATCGGATAAACTCCTTCTACCGCCGCTACCAGAGCCTTACCATCTGCCCTATCAAGATTTCTCAATTTAATTTGTGAGTGATCCCTCACGTTTATGAAGACCCGTAACATTCCCCTCACCTATCATGAACTCCCGACCCCCCCACCACCGTCGCATATCCTGATGTATCCTATGAAGACCGTCTTCTTTCGCCCCCCCCCCTCCCGCTTATAACTATGTTTTAAATACATACTTATTATCCTCTTTTCGACATCTATAAGACCCAGCCCTCCACGGCCAACCGGGAGTGTGACAACCGCTCTACTTAACCATTCGCTCCCTGTTCCCCAAATGAATCTAAAAACACTTTTTTGTAACCTTTTTAATTCACAACGAAGTATCGGAAATATTACCGTAACATGCCATAGTTTACTATATAATAGCACATTCGTTGTTATCACCCTTTGTTGCAAACTTAAATTAGCAGCTCTTAACCCACTAAGACGCTTCAGAACACTATCAACGATATGCACGGAATTTATTTGTTGTGCTGACTTGATATCATTTACATAAACGATCCCACATGTCTTTATTTGGTCCACCCTTTCCCACCTTTCAGCTACCATTCCTTCCTCACGCGACCCTTTTCCAAGATTCATATACTTTGTTTTCCCCATGTTGATCGTCATGCCAGTAGCCTTTTCAAAAACTTTCACTAACTTTTCTACCCGAATCAAATCCATGTTTTCTCTCACCAAAATCGTCGTGTCGTCGACATATCCAACAATGCCCACTCCCCCACCCCTTACATTACCCATCCCATTTGCTTCCAATAAAACCCTTATCCCTCTATAAAAGGGATCTTGAAAACAAGCAAAAAAAATTTGTGAAAGGAGACAACCTTGACGCAAACCCCTTCCCATCTGAATCCGATCTCCCAACCTCCCATTCACCTGCACACGCAAAGATGCCTCGTGATACATTAATTTGGCCCATGATATAATTTCCGCCCCAAACCCCTGCCATCTCATTATCTTCCATAACGTCTCCCGTTCCACACTATCATATGCTGCCTCCCAATCTATAGCCAATACCCCCCCCCTCCCAATCTTCTCCTTTCTTCAATAAAACTTCTAATCATACCGTGACCTTCATACATAGACCTGCCCGGCACTCCATATTGTCCCTTGTCAATCACTTTGCCCAGGACTTTTTTTATTCTGTTGGCCAAGATCCTTCCAAAAAATTTATAGTCCCCACATAATAACGAGATTGCACGATAATCTTTAACCGTTAATGGCTCGCCTTTAGGAACTAGGACGACCACAGCCAACCTTTGTTGTTCCCCTAAAACCCCATCCCGCTTCATGATATTGAATAAACGTACCAAAAACCCCTTTAAAACGTTCCAATTTTGAAGATAAAAGTCGCTAGGCAACCCATCTATTCCTGGCACCTTACCCAATTGCGCCCCAGATAAAGCCTCCCAAGTCTCACACTCCGTTATCGGCCCTCCCAACATCAAACGATCATGCTCCTCCAGCTCACAACGCACAAACCTACCGATTGACTGCAATGCAATTTCACTTATTCCAACACTTTGCGTTTTCAATTTAACCCAAGCATCAATATACCCACTCATACCCTCCGTCGTCGTCAACACCTGATTCACTCTATACCCCTGCATACCTACCTGGACATTCAACCCCATTAACTCCATTGCTTTGCGACGTCTGTGTTGATTCCTCAACACACACGCCGACGGCCGATCTCCCCACAAAACCTCTTCGATTCCACCCTTAAGCCTTTCCCCATCAAACCTTTCGTTTTGTAAATTTCGTAGTTTATTTATTTATTTATTTATTTAAAAAATTTGAGCACACATACAGAGGTACAAAAAATACAGATAAGAGCAGCATGCCAAAGCCACTTATACTATGCATAGCATTACAGGCTGGCTTAAAATTAACTTAAGATTAACTAAGCAATGATGAAATCAGTGATAAAACTTTAATGTAAACTGTTGCTCCTTAATTCGTTCAATTTCTGTAACAGGATAATTAGCATTCGCTTGTACATAGCAGTTGCGCAACTGCCCCTCTAAATATCGTTGGAAACCATACTGTGAAAATTTGTGTGGACTGCCTCCAAGTGAGTCGCCTACCCTGGCAAACTCTGTTGACACCGAGCTCTGAGGTGGGTACCTCAGCCTCACAAGTGGCTTATAGAACAGATTTTCACAAATGATTGATATTGCAAGAAACTTTGCCTGCATGCACGTATAAAGGACTAACTTACTTGGTGTTGCAGCATATATCCTTATCTTCAACTTCCTAAGCCTAGCTTTAGCCCCTTTGGACTTCCCCTTGGGAACCACGTGCAACCGGGAGCATTAATTCCTGCAATATTCAATCGTTATTAGTGTCCTGCCTGCACCTCAGAAATTCCTATATCCAAGAGGGTATGTATCCCCTAGTATAACTATGCAGACTCAGACGCTAGCTTCAGACGGCTCTGAGACGCTGGTACTTACTGGGAATGCTCTCTCTCTGTAGCACGCCGAGCCCACAGTAACTCAACCCACAATCTCCTAAGACACTGGCCAGATCCTAAGGGAAAAGGTGAATATCTCCTCTTACTGTATGGGCTGATGGAGGAGACATCTCATACATCGAGGTGCCTCTACCAATTCCCCAGGGCCAATGTGGGGGCAGGGGGCGCCGCCTGTGT